>JANBOW010000007.1:0-117253 GCA_027575335.1 Coemansia sp. RSA 2599 | reverse complement strand
TGGTGCGGGCCATAGGAGTAGAAAATAGAATAGAAGACAGGGGGTGTGCAAAAAGGTGTTTAAAAAATATAGTGCTTTTTTACTTTTCTTCCGAATATAAGGGTCAAATAGAGCCAGAAAAAAGTGTGTAAATGAGCGAAGGAAAAGAAAGAAAAAGGTTAGGAAGCAGCCGGATTCGTGTGCCAAAAGACATCCCACCCGCACCGCTTTTCGCAGGAGGAAAAAGGACGTCTTTCTCAAGATGAGCAAGAGCAGGCAGCAAATGGTCAAGCGGCACAGGCGTGGGGGCGGGGGTCCTTCAGTCGCAACGACGCGAGCCTCGCTCGCTATCCGAATTGCCTAGGGCGGGGCGGGGGCAAAAGCCAGAATTCCCCGAAATTGGTCGAAGGATGTGGGCCACTGAAGGGCTGCGCAGCAGCAAAGCGCCGCAAGTGCGCGACTCGATAGGCCTGGCTGATTGGCCGGCAACGCACAGCTGTCACGGGTCGCGTCGGATCTGGCCAATCGATGTCGCCCGGTTCTGGGTTCCGAGCTACCCTGTCCTGCCCGCTCTTCCTGGCGCCTGAGCTGGGGAGACACGGACGCCGTTTTTCGTGGCCTGGCTGACGTAGCACAGCAGAGGCTGCCTTTGTCGTTTTTGTCCTCGTAAATGATGGCCCTGGCGTTTCGCAATCTCTGGGACCAGACCTGGCTTGGAAGAGGGGGGCTGTCCTGGGCAGCTGCAATGTGCGCTGGGCACAGCCTCCCCAGGATAGCGTCGTTGCCTTGTAGCCTTGCCCCATCCCCATTCCATTCCATCGCGTCTGCTTCTTGCTTCTTTGTTTGATTCGGCCGCATCCAAGGTGCTTTTGCGCGCGTGCATGCTGAGATCACCTGGCCAAATGCTGCTGCATATTGGTGTTCCAAGTAAGAAGAGCCGCAACATCGCCCTCTGGAAGAACAGGCGCCCGCTTTCAATCGCTGCCAGAAGCTGGGCTCGCCCCTGTCCATCAATCGACAGATGCAGCCGCGAGCCCCATTCCTCTCTATCGCGCTGCGGCATTGCAGCAGATACCAGCGTCTAGCCTGGCTGTTGCGCACGTATGCCGCCTTGTCCAATCAACGGGCTTGTCCGGCCAAGTCAGCTTGGCCTTCAGACTGAATCTGCCGATGCAATTCTCACCCCCTTGCTTGACTTGGCCTCGCTGACTCCCTTGCCTGTGCTGCGCTGGGTCTTGGCCACTTTTGAGCCCGGCGCTTTCGGCGCACCCATCACGCCGCTCATTTTATTTTTCGGCAAGTTCAATGCTGCCTATCGAGATACGCCTGCCTTTGCTTGTCAGCAGACAGACCATATACAGCATCTGTAGGCAACCCATCTCGGCCAAAAAGAAAAGAAAATGAATACGGGAAGCCTGCTGAGCGAGTTACTATGTGGCCATTTTTCTGAATGGAGCCACGTTAGGCTTGGGAAATGTAACATTTCTTAGCCACATCCACGCATGCCGCATCCACCTTATGGAGTCATTTGTTCGCAGTCTGCACCCATTGAGCAGAGGTTTTTAACCAGCGCGGAGCTAGCAATGAACGAATAAGCGCAGGAATAAAACGTGTCTGTAAATTACAAATATTGCAGGAAATATACGCTGTTTTTGCTACCTTTTCTTTATATTTGCTACATAATATTATATTCGCTTTATTGCATCCGGTTTACTCGGCCTGAACTAGTTTTTGAAAGGAAATGGAATGGAATGGAATGGATGGCTGCGGCAACAGACAAGACATTGTAAAGCCCAGACTTTGCGTAGACTCTTTGACACTTGCGCAGCACGGCGTGCTTGAAAGTGCAGTAACCTCGATATGCAACCCTATCCAAGATATATAAGCGAGACAGTCGAAAATGGCTAAACATGAGCTCATTTTTATATTCCTGCAACAAATATCGCCTTGCTTTATTTTTTCATTTCTTCCCACCATTTCTCATTACTACACATTGCTCTTTTCTTCTTTAGCTGTGCCTATAAAGTATTCTACTTGCATCGGACCTGTAGTAGCAACCATCGAGGCAAAGCATCTCATCCATAGTTCTGAAGCTGCATTGCTTTGATAGCTGAAAACATTCCAGCCATTATTAAGCCATTCAATAGCAACCATATTTTTTTGTTTCTCCAAGCTACTCTATATTCCTATATTTTATTTTTTTGTTCTATTATTTTTTAGTTGAAAAAGGTTTGCAGTTTAAACAATGAAGTTCCTTACCTCGATTATATTTGTTGTCGTTGCAATTGCCTCTGCATCCCAGATTTCGGCCAGTCCTGTTCCGCACGCTGCTGGAGCCAACAACAGTGCACCGGAGTCGTCGCCCGGCCCCAGCCGTGACTGGCCTGTAAATGTTCTCTAAACTAAACATTGAAAACGACAACGCAACAAAAATGACAAACAAAAACACAATAAAGCTGCACAAAAATTGCCAGCAAAGACAAAGATGGATCCAACTGTAACCTTTGCTGGCTCTTGTTAATACAGTATCATTTCGACTAGGCTTTTAATAAGAAAATTTTTGAATAAACGGTATATTTCATTAAACATCCAAACAAGCAATAAAAAAAATAGATAGATTAAACGCCTTCTTTTTGTCAGCAATACACGGCATGTATTTCATGGCATGCAGTCTACAACGCTCTTTTAAACAGTTTGAAAAAAAGGAAATCTCGCTGAAGGCTTATGTTGCCTTAATAATGCGTTCTTTATATTTTCATTTTTCCTCTTTGTTTCTTTTTCATTTTGCTTCTTTTCCCCTTTTCCTCCCCCTTTTTCCTGTTTCTTCAATTTAAATTCGAATTTACTTAAAGTCGCTTATTTTCCTTGCCGTCAGCCAAAAATGCCTTCGACAAAGAGCTATAGGGGGATCGAGCGGTTTTTGCAGCTAAAGGCGCCGCATGTCGAGAGCTTTGAGCTAGTCAATGACGAGGGCAAAACTCCGCAGCAGCTGCTCAATGAGGCCAAGGTCCTGGTCATTGGGGCGGGCGGCCTCGGGTGCGAAATTCTAAAGAACCTGGCCATGTCAGGCTTCAAGGACATCCACGTCATCGACATGGATACCATAGATATCAGCAACCTCAACCGCCAGTTCCTGTTCCGCAAAGCCGACGTTGGCAAGCCCAAGGCCGAGGTCGCAGCAGAGTTTATCCGGCGGCGCTCGCCCGATGTCAGCATCACCGCGCATTTTAAGCGTATCCAGGAGATGTCCGAGGAGTTTTACCTTGGGTTTACGCTTATTATCTGCGGGCTTGATTCGATAGAGGCCAGGCGGTGGATTAATGCGTTTGTGTGCGGGCTTGTCGAGACGCATGGGTTTGAGGGCTTCAAGCCCATTGTCGATGGCGGCACAGAGGGATTCAAGGGCAACGCGCGTCTTATCCTGCCGACGCACTCGGCGTGCTTCGAGTGCGGCCTGACCCTGTACAGCCCCAAGACCACGTATCCCATATGCACCATTGCCAACACGCCGCGGCTTCCCGAGCACTGCATCGAGTGGGCGTCTGTGCTGGAGTGGCCGCGGGTGTTCCCGGACAAGAAGCTCGACGGCGACGATCCCGAGCACATCAACTGGCTTGTCGAAAAGGCGTCTGAGCGCGCCAGCCAGTTCAACATCAGCGGCATCAGCTACTCGCTGACCCAGGGCGTGGTCAAGAACATCATTCCGGCCATAGCCTCGACAAACGCCATCATAGCCGCCGTGTGCACCAACGAGGCGCTCAAGCTTGTGACCAGCTGCAACCCGTTCCTCGACAACTACCTGTTTTACTCTGGCGACGAAGGCATCCACTCTTACTCGTTCTGCTATGAGAAGGACCCCGACTGCCTGGTCTGTGGCAACCGCCAGGGAAGTGTAGCGATTTCCGGCGATGCGACACTGGAGGACCTGATAGACGAGCTCAAGACCAATCGCTCGTTCCAGCTCAGGGCGCCGACGTTGACGTGTGGCGACGTCAACCTGTACTTCCAGAACCCAAAGGAGCTCGAGGAGCTGACGCGCCCGAACCTCGACAAGAAGCTCTGCGATCTCTTCGAGTCTGGCTCGACGCTGACGGCCACCGACCAGACGCTGCCGACGAGTCTGCAGGTGACGGTTTCGTTCAGCTAAGGAGTGTGATTGCGCGCAAACACATTTGCGCCTACGTATATAATATAATGTATATGCGCGTATAAAGGAGCTTATTGTCTTTGGGTGCAGTGCGTGTTTTTGGCATTGGACCAAAAATCACCGAGGTCATTAAAAAATAATCGGATGCCCCTCTCCCATCATTATTATGCTTTAGCAGCCATATTCAACAGTAAACTTGATTAGAAAGCGATTTGTGTTGTTGTGAATACAATACACATGCAGCGCATTCATAGCATTTCCTAGTTTTATATTTGTTTTTGTTTATTCCATTTAGCCAAAAAAAACCCTCAAGGCGTAGCGAACCAGAACAAAACCAGCAAACTAGGCCGATGGACGTCAGCATCTCCAAAAGACCGCTTGCGCCCGGCGGCGTCCAATGGTCCAATGCCAACCGATGTATCATTGCAACGCCCGAGCGCGTATTCATAGTGACACCGCAGCATACTTTGGAAAACGAGATCCCCAAGAAGCGCGAGGTATCCGCGAGCATCGAGTCTGAGGTGGATATCGAGGCAGTCGCCCTAGCAGACGATCTGCCGGAGGAATTCGGGTTTTCGCATGCCGTCATCGCCTTGGCAGGCGACTCGTCGATCCGCGTGCTGGCTTCACCGATCAACCCCGACACCCTTGTATGGACTCAGGTGGCCAGGCATCAGCTGGGGACCGGTGCTGACCATGTTGTTTCGATCAGCAGCTGCGTGGTTGGCGGTGCCGGTGCGCAGGGCATGCCTGTGATTGCTTGCGCGTCGGTCGGAGGCACCGTGGAGATCTTTAGACTTGTGGCTGGGCAGCGGGATGAGGCAACGGGCAGCGGTGATCTGGTGGCGCTGGAATCGCTGGCTCGCGTTGCCGCGTCGCCAACGACGGTTGCGCACATGGGCTGGCTGGCTGGCGACGGATGTTTGGGCGCAGATTCCCAGGACCAGCAGCTTCTTGCTACGTGCTCTGTCGACGGCACAGCGAGCATTTGGAAGCTGACACATGGCGCTAGGCAGTGTCGCGAGGCTGCCACTGTGGGGAACCGCGATTGGAGTGCATTTACGGCTCACGCAGCCAGCGGCGATATCGCTGTTCTGGCAAAGATAGGGCTGGCGGCTATCGTGGATATCCGGGCAGAAGCGACGTTCGAGACACAGTATGTGGAGCTGGGAATGTCGCAGACGACTGTCTGCTGCGCGGTGGACGAGCGGAGAGAGCGCGTGTATATTGGGACGCTTGATTTTGCATGGTTTGTTTTGGCGCAGAGACGGGGCAGGTGGGTGCGGGTCGCCGAGGAAGAAGGCGCGTTTCGGGATGGGGTGCGCGCGACCATAGTCGGGTCATTTACGACAAAGTTCAACATGAACCAGCTGTTTCTGCGCGGAATGACGATGTCGCCCAACGGCCGCTATCTGAGCTTTATTGCAGAGTAAGTATTTGCGACAACAAAGGAGGCATCTGCCTCAGTATATGCGCACCTATGTACGATATTGAACTGAAGGGACCCTGTGCCAAGTATGTTGCATTTCTTCGGTGTTGGCTGCTTTTTATCTTATTTTATAGCGATCAGATCAATTGGGATTTGACATTGGATGGATATGGAATTACCCGGATCCACAATCACCAGATTGCAGCCTGGAACACCGACAGCGCCAAGCGGGCATTGGACAGAATAGTCGACGGCAGATATCGCGGCACGCTGGGTTATAACCTGTCAGACGTCTTGGACAAATGCACGACCGAGAGAATTGGCGAGCTGCTCGAGTACATGCAGCAGATGTATTTGTCTGGAGACTCTGAAGAGACAAAGACTCAATGCCTGTTTGTAATGAACTACATGGGATGCATGCTAAAGGTAGGCTTTAGCTATATTTGCTTGACGCGTTTGATGTCAATGCTGATTTTGGATTGGAGGTGGTGGCGATGTCTGGAGAATCAATAATTGGCCGCTGATTTAGAGACAGAATACACTGTTATTTCCCTTTTTTCCTTCTTTGGCTTGTATGGCGGTAGGACGGGCAGTTTGGAGCGCTGGTGGCGAAGGCACGCAATGCAGCGCTTGACCTCCATGTGAGGCGGCTGTTTGAGTTTATTGACAGGACAACCAGCGGCGGCAGAAAGTCTGTGCTGACAGGTAAGATTCAAGCTGAGCTACATATTTTTTTTGGTGGGGGAGGGGCGCCGGACAGATGATTCTTTGCGGATTATGCCCACCCATTTGGACACAGCATTATAGAATGGCAATAAAGAACAGGTTCCCTGTTTCTTTGTTCGGCATTTTGTGCAGGGAAGCAACAAAAACAACAGCAAAATAACAAAGCTGCGCTCAGACAGAGAGAATCGGCGCTAATTGGAATGCTGTATTTTTATATCTTGCCTCGAGAATGAAACAAGACATTTGCTTTGGATGGGGGAACAGGAAGAATGGCGACAGACGTAGAGCGGCAGGCATTGTGTCTGTTTTTTTTCGGCTGTGCATCTATTCTGCATATTTCGTCTAGGCTCTATCACCTTGCCTGACTTGATCTTGTATATTTTGACAAAGAGACTTTTTTTTCTGCTCTAGCGCCATGTGACGGCAATTAGCACATAGCATATCTTCATTTATTTGTTTATTTATGTATTGCACGTTATCTGGCTTTTATTTCTCTTTTTTTCCCATCGACATATGCTAACCACTTGACTACCTGGCTGCACAATGAGAGTTCTGCAGTAGATGACGATCGGGCATATCTGGAACAGGCCTATTGGGCGGTGCATCAGCCGCCGTACGCGGACGTTGTCAGCGAGCTTGCTGGCATTCCAAGCAGCAGCAAGGGCGCTGCCAGGCAGCCATTGCGCTGCCCTGTATGCGCAAAAGGTAAGTGTGGATGAAATGCGTCTTTCTGATATATGCAATGTCCGCTGGCTGGGCCGCGATGTCTTGTCTGCGGCCACAATAGGATTTCATTGCACATTGTACTAAACGGCATTTGTCTTTCTGGTGCATTCATCTTTGTGTGTGTGTGTGTGACAACTGTAGACATGAGGCTTCTGTCTCGCCAAACAGCCTGCTGTTCGGGAAACCATATTTTCGGTAAGTAGACGCCTGGGAAAGAGTATATGCGCTTCGGCGGTTGGCGGATGTCTGACCAAAAATGCGCTTTTCTGTGCCGACTGCCAGCCCAGCTCTGTCGTCGCGGCTCACAAGGTCGCATCCGGGTGCGCTTTTGGCTTGGGGCATCCACATATAAAAAAGACTAGCTGGCGTATGTGCTCGTAGTCTATGGCCCCCTGTCACAGCGCGCGTGACTGCCATCCACCTCGACCATCTCTCCTGAGCCTGTTTCACAGTTCCTCTGTCATTCTGTCTTCTCTGTTGCTTCTGTTTCAAGAAAATACGTGCATTTGTGTTGTTGGTGGTGGGGATGCGGATGAGTGACTGTGGCGTGGGCTGGCTGCGTGCAATGAGCAACAATGACGAGTGCCGTGTCTTGCTCTGTTTTGCTTAATTTCTCCTTGTTTTGTTTTACGTTTGTTACGCGCTTTTAGATGTGTGCTCGGTGACGCTGGCGGTTCTGGCGTCTCCTGGATCGGATCAGTGCAGCACCTGTCTGTCCAGGCGCAGACACGGCGAAGGCGGCAATGCGCGGTCGGATGCGGAGCTGGCGGATGCGATTTGCCAGCGGTTTCCGCTGTGCCCAGTGTGCAAGGGCGCGTTCTATCCAGCTGTGGCCTGATGTCGGAGAGCCATGCAAGAAGTCAGTGGCAGCGATTTGCGAGCGTGCCTTGGCACAGACGAAGGACGGAGTCGGGATTACCGGCGGCAGTCTGCCTGGCTCTTTTGGCGCAAGCGGGCCTGGCGTCATTGGTGGCCAGCAATGCTGTTGACGATGTTGTCAATGATCGGCTTTTTTGGCTTTTTTATCAGAAGAGTGGGTGCGAATCTTTTGGCCTTTTGCATGCGCATTTTCGTCTTTATTCTTGTTTCCATTGACGTAATTGCCCTAATGAAGCCAGTCTTTAGCTGTTATGCAGAAAGAAATGTATAAACAATTATTTTTAAACTGACCCCCCCGGTTTCTGCTTCTCTGGCGTCTAGCGTCGCGTATATGGTCTAAATATAGAGAGACGCATCTGTTTTATTTTATTGCTGCGATGCGTCCGAGGCAGCCTCGCGGGCGCTTTGCCTGCTGGCCAATTTGCTTCTTCGTGTTCTTCTTTGCTGGATACGCAGGAGAGACAGAGCCACCCAGATTAGCTTAAATAAGCCTTTGCCTCGTCTTTTTATTTTTGCTCTGTCTCTGGACCTTTCAGTCGGCAGATGGACATAGCGCGCGCGGGCGAGTGGATTTTGTGCCTGCGTACGGCGTTGCATGGCATTTGCCGCTGCTCTTTCTTTTTGTCTTTTGTTTTTTTTTGCTGATTTAGGCAAGCAGTGGTCATCGGCGCTGCATGCCTTGGACGCACACGCAGAAGTGGGATTGCGTGGTTCTATGTGGGTAGAAATGAATTCTGCTGACAATCACCAGGGCACTAGCAGCAACGCAGGAGGTAGCAAGAGCATAGTCGATACACCCCCCTCCCCAAAAATAATACAGAAACAGCAGGCTATTGTGTATGTGTGTGCGAGGGACGATTATTATGTGCAGACGGAGCAAGCCTGAAGCGGACAACGAAGAAGCATAAATAAATAAACAGATAAATAAATAAACAAAAAACAGGCGCAAGGGCGAGAAAACAGGAACCAACGTGTACCGCATGCTTCATTATGCCTTTCCATACTGCGGCAAGAGCAGCCCGGCTGCATCAGTGGATAAAGCAACGAAAACAAGACAAGCGGAATGGAAAGTCTGCAAAAAGTAGAATGTCTGAATAACGCCAACAATATAGAAAATAGCAAAAAAACCTCGGCATTCGACACAATGGCTATCAGCATCTACTCATTCTGCCTCTCTCCTCCCCTGCATCACATGGATCACAGCATGAGGCAGGCAGGCAGCAAAAAATAACAAAGCCCGCCGCCTCTTTCAAGCAAAGCAAGGTAGCCTGAAAAAGGGAAGGCCAAAGCAGAAATAGAGCTTGTGTCTGCGACGGCCGCTAACCGCCGCTGGCACACCCGGCGCGCTTTGTCGCAAAGCCAGCGTTACAGATACGGGGGCGCACCTCGGAAAGAGCGAGGGAAAAGCGCAGAAAGAAGCCCGAGAAGGTCATGCTAGGCCAGGCGCGTAGAATGGGCAAAGCAGACGCAGCCGCTGGCCATTCTACGCAAAGGCGCCGCAATCGCAAAGGGACGCCAGGAACAAAGAAATGCGATACGGAAAGACAAAATAGGCGTACAGGTCATTCTTTTCATTAAAGAGGGCACAGGGGAGGGCAGGCGCGGGCTAAGGCTGAGAGGAGAGCAAGCACGCGCCCGCATACGCAAAGAAAGGGGGGCCAAAGCAGGAAAGAGCAAAAAACGAGGGCGATGCTGCACCACCAAGGCGGAAAGGGGATTTGCATTCGACAGACCAAAACCTATAAAACCCACGACCACCGGCCGCCAAGATGCCACAGCGCCAAGAACCCCGTTGCTCAACTCTTTCTGCTTTAGATTAAACTCCGCTCTTCCTTTGCCAGCTGCTTGCCACCGTCGCTTCCTGACTCTCTTCTTGCCTTTGTACGCCGCCGAGCCTGTATCGCCAAGCATGTGCTGCTCCAACCACACCGACGCTTCGTCTTCGTCAGATCCGATTTTCATCTGCGGCGAGTGCTCCTGGACCGGCAACGATCTGGCCGAGTTCATCAGCCACCGGCAGTGGCACCATCCCTACATCAACTACTAGCCGCGCGCGCTCTCTCGCCGGCTGTGCCTCCACTGCCGTAGTGGCTGCCACAGCCGCCGTTGCCTGCTGGGCGCGAGCGGCCTGCTCTGCCCGCGCCCTCGCTGCCCCTTTCATTTTTCTTCTTTTTCTTCTCAATCTGTACATATCAACTAGCTTCCAGGGCAGCCTGCGCGCCCAGCCTCTAGCCACCAGCCGCAGCTCCTGGCGCAGGTCTGCAACGCCGCCAGTCGCACCACACATGATAGCATCCCATCTGCCCGCCATATCCATTAGCCATTAGTTTTCCATCTGTTCAATAAAGACTATGCCCCAGTAATACCCGTCGCATTGCATACGCCTCTGTAAGCGCAAGGAAGTAAAAAAATCAGCCCCCAGTGACTTTTTTTATCTCCAGCTCATGTGTGTATCGAGCTGCATTTTGCCAATTAATGCGTCGATATCGATAAATTGCGTCGCTTTTTATCACTGGAAACAGACAAAGTCCCAGCAGACGCTCTGATTTTGCCATATCTGTGCAGAATTGGATAAAAGCGAGAGCTGCGCATGCGTTTTGCTTGCCACTTTTATATTAAATGCTGTCATCGGCGTCACTGGGTCTGATTCTCCCTGCCCCCTTTTGCTTGTGCGTCTATTTCTCCAAAAGGCTATTATTGTTATTGTCTCCGCCATTGTGGGTTTTTTATAATCCTCAGCATTACATGCGTGGCGTTTATTCTTTCCAGCAAACCCTTTTGTCTGACTAAACGGCGAAAAAGGGCTCTTTGCTCTGTCTGTCACTTGCTAGTCCCAGGTGGTTGCTGCGGCTGCTTGTATATATATGTGTGCGCGTGGAATTACCTGCCAATGCATTTTGTCTGTCTTTTTTCGTTGTCGAGACATCACGACATCCGCCACACACAAAAGTCTAATTTCACTCTCGCTTTCGCTCTCACACTTGCTTAATTATCTTTGATCTGGACTGCTTTTTGCGATCCGATCAGCCTGAGACAGCTTGATTCGGCTCCAGCTTTGAAAGCCATTCCACTAATCCAGTAATTGCTTAGCAGCCATGAGTTACTTTATGCGCTTTTCTGCTTTGGCGTCAATAACCACGTGCAAGCTCGACGCTCCTCTTTATTTCAACGTCACATGCACGCAGGACGAAAAAGGCAGAGCGTTCGCCGACGAGATATTTTTTTCGCCTTTTCACATGTTTCCCAAGAAAGTACTAGACGGCAGAAGTGTCCTTTTTTAGGTCCTTTTCACAAGCGCGGTAAGCAAGGTTAGAAAAAAAGGTGCATGTTTTGCCTATATTAATTGCTCCGTGCATTTTTCACTCGTATTGGCGAGTTGGAGAATGGCTGACTGTAAAATGGCACATTAAAAGGAAACCCTCCCTCGTGGCAAGCCGTCCTTTCATTTTTTTCTCTTCATCTCGTCTTGTCTCATCGAATATTCATCTATATCTGCTTTCCGCTTAATATCCTTATTGTTGCTTTCTGCTTTCCCTGAAAATCCAAGAACACTCGTCCAGCAATAAATAAACATTGGCCTTAGTTGCTGTTTCTTCAAGGTCTGCTCATCCCACTTGACGGCTTGTTACTACATATCTTGCGTTTTCCCTCAGCGCGCTGCTCTTCGCCTTTTATTTCTCCACCCCCTTTCTCTCTCAAATCCCATACAAAGCGATACTTGGTAATTAGCCATGTCGTCTGTTGCACCCAGAGTTGTCGAGTAAGTATTACTAGCCAAGCACATATCAAAAGAAATATAAGCATACATATACAAAGACGTATACGAATATGTGCATATCTGCTGTCGTTGCGCTCCTTCCCACTATACAATGTCCCCTTTTCATTATTTTCCCCCTTCATGTAGCAGAAAACCCAAATTGAATTCAAATGCCATACTAAACCAAATAAAAAGAGCATATCTCTGCAACTACTCCCTCCCCGCATCCACCCTACTGCTGCACCCTGTAGCCCCCGAGCTAGCATTGCCGAAGAGCGCAAGACGCCCTCCTTCCCCATCCGCGAGCTGACATACTGGATCGATGGCGACAAGCACACCACCGAGCTCAAGGAGCGCATCATGCTGGAGCTCGAGCGCGATCCCCTGTGGAGGGTCAGCGATCATCCAAACCTCTCCCTTGCCGAGACCCGCGAGCGCGCAATGAGCAAGGTGCGCCGGCTGGCCGATCTCGCCACAAGCCGGCCTCTTCAGGAGACGATGATGCGCATGAGCATCATCAGCGTCGTAGACCCCGGCTTCTGGACCCGCTTTGGCGTCCACTACGGCCTGTTCTTTGGCGCCCTGCAGGGCCAGGCGACCCCGGCGCAGCTGGCGTACTGGATGGACAAGGGCGCCATGTCCATGCAGGGAATCACTGGTTGCTTTGGAATGACCGAGCTGGGCCATGGCTCCAATGTCGCCGGGCTCGAGACCACAGCGACGCTCGACGAGTCAACCGACGAGTTTGTTGTGCATTCGCCAACCCTTACGGCAACAAAGTGGTGGATCGGCGGCGCCGCGCACACCGCCACGCACTGCGCCGTCTATGCCCAGCTTATTGTCAAGGGCAAGCGCTACGGCACCAAGACCTTTGTTGTGCAGCTGCGCGACACAAAGACATTCCAGCTGATGCCAGGAGTCAACATTGGCGACCTGGGCAAGAAGATGGGCCGCGACCAGATCGATAACGGCTGGATCCGGTTCACGCATGTGCGCATCCCTCGCTCGCACATGCTGATGAAGCACACAAAGGTCACTCGGTCGGGAGAGGTCATCGAGCCTGCTCTGGCCCAGCTGGCATACGGCGCGCTTATCCAGGGCCGCGTCAGCATGGTCAGCGACTCTGCCAACGTCGCCAAGCGTGCGTTGACCATTGCTGTCCGCTATGCCAGTGTGCGCCGGCAGTTCAGCGACGGCACGCCCGGCGCCGCCGAGACCAAGCTGCTGGACTACCCGATCCACCAGCACCGTCTGCTTCCGCTAATGGCGCAGGCCTTTGCCATGGCCTTTACCGCGCGCGAGGTCAATGCAGACTACCAGCGGCTGATGGGCGTGCTCAGCGAGCTCGGCGGCGATGCGAAGGGCGCTGCCGTCAACGAGGCCATCAAGGACCTCAAAGAGACGCATGCAACCAGCGCGGGTCTCAAGGCGTTCTGCACGTGGATGTGTCTCAACATTATCGACCAGTGCCGCCAGAGCCTCGGCGGCCATGGATACTCGGCGTACACGGGTCTGTCCCAGGCATACTCGGACTTTGCCGTGCACTGTACCTGGGAAGGCGACAACACCATTCTGACGCTGCAGTGCGGCCGCTATCTGGTTGCAACCGCACTTGAGGCCCGCAAGGGACAGCCGCTGCCAGCGAACCTGTCTTATCTCAAGGCCGCGCTTTCCAAGGACGGCTCTGTTTCGACAGGCTCGTGCAAGGGCAACGCGGTCGAGCAGGTCAGCTCGCTGGACACCCTCAAGGCTGCCTGGAGCAGCGTGGCAGCACATGCGATCGTCAACGCCGTGCGCGACTTTGAGGCCGGCTTGGCAAAGGGGCTGAGCAAGGACAACGCCTACGAATACTCGTCCGCGTCTCGTCTGCACGCAGCGCGCATGCACACCTACACGTATCTGCTGCACCGGTTTGCGGCCCAGGTCGAGCAGAGCCCTGTGTCTTTGCGTCCGATCCTGACGCTGCTTGCTCAGCTGTTTGGCGCTCACTCGGCCATTCAGCACAGCGGCGAGTTCCTGCAGTCGGCATTCTATACAGGCGCGCAGGTCGAGACGCTGAAGGCGTTCGTCAACCACGCCTGTTCTGAGATCCGCAAAGATGCCGTGCCCCTGACCGATGCGTTCGGATACACCGACTACGTCATCAACTCGCCGCTCGGTCGCTACGATGGCGACGTCTACGAGAAGTACTTTGAGCTGGTGACCAGCCTCAACCCAGCCAAGCCGGTTCCGTACTTTGACTCGCTGATCAAGCCTCTGCTTGAGCGCACAAACGAGGTCGAGACCGGCCCCGAGCTCGAAATAGACCAAGATTAATTTAAAAAAGTGACGTGTTTTTTCTCTTTTTTTTGCTTCACCTTGTTTTTTTTGTTACAGGCTATTTTTATTTCTTTAAATTAATACAAAATAAAGTGCTTTGTTATAGGCCGAGGCATGGGGTTTTTTTATTAAGCAAGTGCCGAGAGCTATCGAGCTATAAGCTGCGTCTGCTTTGCTTCATATATGCCGAGGAGAGAGAGCCACCTGGTGCTTTTGTTGGTCACTGTGACTTCCTCAAGGTCATCAAACGCTCGTACTCGCTTTGATGACCCAGCCGTCATGTGGCCCAGCAGCTGTCGCTGTTCTCACAAACTAAAGACGGGTCTTTTCTGAGGCTTTCTGTAGCAGCATTAAATCCGCCCACACACATGCACATTTGCCAGGCATATAGAAAAGCCGGGAGGAAAATTAAAAAAAAAAGCTTATACGTTGAGGTATTCAGTGCATGCTTGGTAAATGAAAGCTAAAAAAGAAGCGTTGCTGGTCTGGGCTGAGTGCGAAATCAACTTTGATGCTGATTTCTTTAATCAGAAACGTGGTCATTTCCCACGAGACCAATAAAAAAGGCCCCCCCTTTACCGTCCTTGGCCTTTTTCCCCCGCCTTTGTGCATGCAAGCAGACATTATTCTCCCCCCCTTTTTTCAAAAATGCACAGCGACTGCGTATACTGCTTTTCTCGCCTTTTAGTGTGGAGCAACGAAAAGCCTCTTTCTACTTCTCTTTCTCCCTTCTTTTCTTGCCCTTTATTTCTCAGCATCTTTTTCCTCTCTCTATCTCACTTGAAAGCCCTGCATTCTCCTGTTAGCCAGGCGTTAGAAGCGTATTGATAAAGCACACCATTTTTATGAGAACCGTTAAACCTTCTTTTATATCATTTTTAGTCTAGACAGCGACATATATCCATTTGACGACTGCCGGCTGAACCACACGCATACACATAGAGACATAGAGACACACAAACACACAAACACACACAAATAATTACGCAGTAGCCGGCTTTCCTCATTTAGCTAGCTGTCCTTCACTTGCTCTGACTTGATGTCCTCTGGTCGCATCCTGCTCG
The DNA here is from genome assembly GCA_027575335.1 of Coemansia sp. RSA 2599. Taxonomy (NCBI): domain Eukaryota; kingdom Fungi; phylum Kickxellomycota; class Kickxellomycetes; order Kickxellales; family Kickxellaceae; genus Coemansia; species Coemansia sp. RSA 2599. The sequence goes on along the minus strand of JANBOW010000007.1, from coordinate 102,227 downwards.
GCGTGTCTGCCTCTGTGGCGGGGTCGCTCGGCCACTCGCTTGGAATGACGCTGCAGAAGCGGGCACACATGAGGCTAGAAGCGCTGGCGCACAGCAGCGGTAGCAGCGGCAACGGCAGCGGTGGCGGCAATGCGCAGACAGTCAAGATGTGGAAAGACCCGCAGTGGCAGTTCGGACTAGCGCTGTACCTGGTCAGCTCAACGGTCCCGCCAACCATAGCACTAAGCATGCTGCCCGTGTTTGTAGCTGCGCCGCTGGCTGCCGTCGGTCTGGTGGCCAACGCGGTATTTGCAAAATACATACTGTCGAGCAGTTTTGCCCGAACCGATGCATTGGGCACATTTCTGGTGTCCGTAGGAAGCTGCTGTGTGGCTGCATTTGGCGCGATTGACGAGCCCCCTCTGTCTCTGGACGAGCTGCTGCTCTTATATAGGCGCCCTGCGTATATTGCGTACTTTGCTGTATATATGTTTTTTGTCTCCGGGATGATTTTCGCCGAGCTCTATTGGCGCAGAAGGCTTTGCGTCCTGCGTAGGAACAGAAGAGGTGGCGCAGACTCGCCGGATGGCAACATGGGCGCCGACAACACCATTTCCTCCAGGGTTGCTTTACGCTCTGTTTCGTCGGCGAGATTTATCGCCGCAAGCCTCGATCGAGACAGCGGGCCTGGCAACGACACATCCTTGGTCAATGGCAACCTTGACGACAACTCCTGCCTTCTTTCGCTGGCGGAGGAAACGCCTCTTCTTGGCGGCCAGGGCTCCATCGTGTCTTTTGCATCGCCAGACACAGAGGACTACGCGTCCACCGCCGTGTCGCCCGCCCTGGGCTCCAACGACGTTGTCGACGAGATGTACCGCCAGCATTTTTCGCAAACAAACGACAGCCTCACGCTTCTTTCTCCCGGCGAGCACAAGACCACCCGTGCGGAACAGGCCGCCAAATACATATCAGGGTTCCTCTCTGCCATCATCTCCGGCCTTATATGCAGCCAGACGCTGCTGCTTGCGAAATCCGGAATCGGCCTCATAGTTCTTACATTGCATGGCAAGTCTCAGATCGGCGACCCGCTTGCGCTGGCCATTGTCGCTGGTCTGGTGATCACGGCTTTGGCAAACCTGTACTATATTCAGCGCGCGCTGGGTCTCTGCAGCACGCTGACCGTCGTTCCTCTGTGCTACTGCAGCAGCTCGCTGTCGGCGCTTGTAAGCTCGCTGGTCTATTTCGACCAGCTGCGACTGCTGAGCCTTCTGCAGATCACAATGATATCGATCGGGATTGTTCTGCTAGCAATAGGCGTTGTGCTCTTGTCGTCAAAGGCAGATTCTGAAGACGGGCCTCTTCGTCTGCCAGAAGAAGATCCAGTCTTATAAGCTTGATGCTTGCGATACCGTTTTTACTTTGTTTCTTTTATGCATATCACCAACCTGTTCAAGACATCTTTTTTTTAATATTTATGTACTTTTTTTTTTTTTAAAAATGTCGAGATAAAACATCCCTGTTTTCAGGTAAAAAAAGATAAAGCAAGTAAAATGATATGAAGGGCTTTGGGATGTGAAGAAAAAGTAAAAGAAAGAGATTAAACGGATGAATCTGTGCTTGCCGTCATTATGTCCCAGATTACCGCAGATATCGTCGAAAGAACCATGTTGATATGCTTGCGCTCATACTCGTACAGACCGTCGCGCTGACGATCCCTGGCAATCGAGCGGATCTGGCAGAGCCTGACCTCTCCGCCTTCGATGGACCTGGAAAACATTAGCTCGATGAAGCTGTGATACGCAAATGGATTGAGGACAACCATCCGTGCCGCATGCTCCGTGTCGCTGGGATCCACTATCAACAACGACCCTGGCATCGCCTCAACACAGGGTTTCGAAAACCGGTCGTGGAATGTCGCAGTAGCCGGCGACTCGCTCGACATAGTGTTTGCGTGTCGCGGGCTGGCTGTGGTATTATTGTCGTTGCCAAACGGCCCAGCTGCAGAAGACCCTGCGTTCGATCGCGACGCGCAGCCAGAGTGCGACTCTAGCCGTCTGTGTCCATTTACATATGTCGCGTTGTTGTGTGCAGAGGACGTCGTGTCGGACGCGCCGGCTGATGTGGTCAACGCCTGGCCCGGGTTCAAGCTGCTTGAGATCTGCTCTGTGATGCCCAGCGATATGGCCGAGTTTCCCGTGCGCCGCCGCTGCCCGCGATGGCGCGTGCTGCCAGATACAGAACCGCCAATATCTATCTCCTGCACCTGCTGCACCCGTCTGTTTGTCGATTTCGCGATGCTCTCTTCCGAGGCAAATATCGTGGGCACCGCGAATCCACGCGGTATAGCAGCACCCGGGCCCGTCTCGAAGCTGAGCGCACCGGCCGCATTGGGATTCAGGCCCTGGTTATCGTCCAGGTGCCAGTCAAAGCCCACAGTCGTATAGGTCTGACGGTGCTCGCCACAGAGCCAGGGGCAGGCGTCGATGTCAAGGCGGATGTAGCGACTAAGCATCTTTTGGAACGTTGGATCAAGCAGAATCCGCCGGCTAGGCCGGGTGCTCAGCGGAGAAAGCAGGCGAAGGAGATCATGTATATTGGTCGACGATCGGTCTGAAAGCACTCTTCCGTGAACGTCGATGACAGCAACTGGACAAAGCGAGTCGCGCGCGGCTGGATAGACACATGCCGCCGCTTCGTCGCTAGCAAAGATATCGGACCCAGGGTTGGCCGAGGGATGGCGGCTAAGGGCAACAGGCGGGGCATCAAGGGATGGAGGGATCTCGGACACAAAGGCATTGAGACTTGGCGATGAAAGAGCGTTGTGGCGGACAGCGTCTCCAGGCTGTTGCTGCTGACTGATAGCAGCTGCAGAGCTAGTTATCGTCTGTCTGCGGTGGCCCGTGTCGGGATGCAAGCCGCTTTCGTCAGACACAAATTGCGGAACAGCTTCGGACCTGCTAGCTATGTTGGCCTGGCCAGCCAGGAGAGAGGCCATCAGCTGCGCGGGTTCCAGGTACAGCTTGCGAAGACGCAGCTGCAGCGTCTCGATCACTCGCTGGCCAGAAATGCCCAGGCTAATAAGCTGCTGCGAAGCGCTGTCGACCGTGCCTATGTCTATCCAGCCCTGCCGCTCGATGAATCCAACAAGATCGGAGATGTCTCCAGGCACCAGACCCGAGGGCAGATCAGCCATTCTCAGATGCTGGTACGTACGGTACCAGTTGAAGTCGCGATGGTAATCAACCACTGTATGGCGGATCATCCGCCGAGCAGTTTTGCGGATCCATGCAAGCACATCGGGGTCCTCCTTGTCGTACTCGTCGGGGTCGATGGCAGAAGACTCCATCACCATCGTTGGTTCATTGGCCCACACATCGCCCTTGTTCTCCCAGTCACGCATATCGACATGAACGGCGCCGAGAACCTTGTGCAGCCCACAGGTCTTGGGGCGGCCAGCGCACTGCGACAGAACCTGGCAGCCCTTACACGGTCGCATGCCAAGCGCAATGGCGCCCTTGGTGCTGCTGCTATCGCCGCTGTTGTCTGCGCAATCCAAGACAGGCCCCAGAGACCCGTTTCGACTGCGGGCATCCTCAGCTTTGAGATTGCTCAGAGCATGCGTGGTTTGCGGATCCATATCGATAATGAGATAGTAGGACAGCTGCGAAGTGTTGCAGCTATTACCGTTGCTGTTGTGCGCTGTCGGAGGCGTGCTGAAAGGCAAGGCGTTGCCGCCTAGGCCGTCGCTGAATGGATCGGTGATGATGTCGCTTGCCAGGCTAGCCATCCACCGCTGCAGCGGCGACAGGTCCTTGCCCCTGCTGTAGCCTTCGTCGCCAGGGCTTTTTAAGGGCTGCTGATGCTGCGACCGCGATTTTCCGCCGCTCAAGGACACGTTGTCCGTTGTCGCACTGGCTGTTTGTACCGAGTGGTACATGGGGCAGGCCCGGCTATGAGCAGAGTTCGAAAAGCCCGATTTAGTCTTGGATCGACCGAAAAGCTCGCTGAAATCGTCAATGATCTTGGGCGAGCCGTCCTTTTTCTTGTGGCCATGGCGCTTGCGATGGCGACGATGGTGCTCCTTGTGCCTTTTGCGGGCGCTGGACTCAGCATAGTCGCCTTCAGCAGCGTTCTTCATTCCTTGCCGCTGCTCCTGTATGTACTGCGACAAGTTGCGCTGTCTTTCCCGGCTGCTATGCTCCTCCTTGCTATGCTCCATGCGGCAGATTTCGCAATCTGGAGTAAGCGCCATGAGCGACACGCGCACAAAGGACCCGTTGCTGGTCAAGTGAATGCGGTTGGCCGCGTACTCGTTGATCGCAAAATCAAGCGATCTGTCTGCAGCGCTCAGTGCTTCGGCCATCGCCGAGCCCGCGTGGCCGGGGCGGTCAGCGTGCTCGTACGCAGCCGTGGGCGCTCTGCTTGCATGGCTGCACAGGCTGCTTGCCATGCGGGGGCTAGAAGAAAGAGAAACGTTCAGGGCGCCAGCATGGCTAAACTGATCGGACCTGGTCAATGCGGCCACCTGAAAAGCGGTTGACCGCGGCGGCGACTGGTGCCTATTAGCGTGAGACCTATGCGCAAAGGGAGGGATGTCTCCACCACGCAGGTTCTGGCCGATTCTACTCTTGAAGGCATCGCCCAGCTGGGTTCCTGGAGCATATGACATGGCGAGCTGCCTGGATTCGCCAGCGTAGGCGCCTCCGCCGCTCGCGCTGCCCCCGCTTAGTGGCTGCTGCGGGTGCGGCGGCGCCAGGCCCTCGGACCCTGGATAAAGATGTGCGCCGCGACCTCGGCTGTTAAATGCCAACGGGTTAACGCGAAGCTTCTGCATGGTCTCCAGCGACCCGTTTTTGCTACTTGGAGACTTGTGCAGTGTCTCTGGAGCAGAGGAGGCGATGTGGGCTTTGTTTGCTTCGCCCGCAGTCAACCTATGTCTGCCCCCACCGATGGACCGGCCGGCAATGCCTGCGATGTCGTGTTTCTGCTGAGGCGATGTCTCTATGGTTGCAGGCATCCAGGGATAGCTGCCCACATCGCTCTGGGGCTCAGAGTTCCCAAACACACTGGCGAGCTGCATATGCATAGTGTCAGGCAGAACGCCTTCGTATAGGCGGTAGCATCCCGAGTGACTGGCCTTGCTGGAGCATAGGTCGGCGACAGGCACCGATCTGCTCGAAGGAGACGGGACGCCCGAAACATTCTCGCCCATTGGCGGCCGACAACCATCAGTGTAGAACTGATACCGCTTAGAATGAGCAAGAAAATACTCGTACATCTCGCGATACATCGTTGGGAAGCGCGCCCGAACAAGACGCCGCGACGAAAACCGAGTGCTAAAGTAGCGCTGCTCGCTGAGATCGGCAAGGAATACCGTCAGATCGATGTGCACATGCAGGGCCTCGGCCACGGTTCTCTGGCCACAGCGCTGGTTCCTGCAAGAGGGGCCGGTCGAATGGGGATCTGCGCCGTAGCCATTGGCATCCTCGTGCTCGCCTGGAATCCATACTTGGCCGTCCTCATCGTCCGCCGAGTCGCCCGAGCTGTGTCCATTGGACGAGGCCTCGCCCAGGCTATCAGTATCCGAGTCGCTGCTGTAGATCGCATGGTCGCGACAATCGTGCAACTGGCTGTCGACATGGCCCGGGTGCTGCGATTCGTCGGCAGGCGTAGGATGCGTCCTGTTTGCGGGCTTGAGCAAGTTGGCAACATAGCGAAGCTGGAAGTCGTAGACAAAGCTTTTTATGTGCAAAAGCTTTTTGTATCGCGAGATGTCGAACGTAAACTTTTTGATCGACTGAGGGTTGACCGAAGATCGGAGATACCCAGGAACCGCCGACCTCCACTCTGACGTAAACCGGCTCAGGGCATGCATGCGAATGGACAGCATCTCTGGACTGACCTCGATATCGGTGACCAGGTTTGTGCGCTCGGTCGAGCCAAAGAGATAAGCGCTTGGGATCTGGATGCCTGGCAGCGCGGCCTCGGCCGTAGACTTCTGGTGTCCAAAGAACGGCCGCGGCTGGCCCAGAACGGTGTTTGTAAACTGGGTCACCTTTTCGGCAGAGTAGCCCAGGCTCTGCAAGGATTCTCTCCACGAAAGCTGCTTTTCAAAGCGGCGAGCAACGATGTATCCGGTGCTGCACAGGTAGTCGACGTAGCTGTCAGCGAGATTCTGCAAAAAGGCAGACACCACTCGGAACAGCCGCTTGAATGCGCGCGCATCCATGCCCGCTGGCTTGATCGAGCTGGTCACCGGAAGAGGCGCGCATACAAAATGGAGCAAGCGGGCGTTCTCCATGATCATCTGGATGTCCTCGAGCGACATTTCGCTCTCCTCGTCGGTCCTGCTGCTATCAGCATATCCCTCCTTGGCGGCTCGCTCAGCTGCATGTGGCTTTGCATTGGCCGGCATCTTGCCAGCGGCCTTTGTCATGGCTGCGGGGCTGCTGTCCGCAGACGCTTCTTGGCTGTCGCCTCTGGGCGGCGCCTGTATCGACTGATCGGCTCGCGCGCGGCCGCCTGAAGCCGAGGCACTGTACAGAGCGGCTCTGCCTTCTCCTGCGGCAGACGACGTCTGTGTGTCGTTGGTTTGGAGATCCAGCATAACGATGCGAGATGTCTGGTTCAGCGAGCTATGCAGCCCGTTCATCGCAATGAGCTGGCGCCAGCGCTCGGCAATCTTCATCAGCTCGTCGTAGCGCAGTACCTGGCCAATTTTGTTTTGGTACGAGCGCAAGAAGCGCGTCCCTACGCGGAACAGCGTGTCCGGGTGATTGGTATCGACGTAGGGCTGCGTATAGTCGACAAAGGTCAGCTTTCGGGCCCAGCGCAGATGCTCGGGCTGGAGCTGTCTTAGAGCAAGCTCGGTCTTGGTGTCGTTCAGCGTCATGCCTTGAACAGGCGGGTTGGCAATCAGCCGAGCAAGCTCTTCTGACCCCTCGTGGAGACTCAGCAGCCGCATATAGTCCGGCGACAGGATGCGCTCGATGTTGAAGTAGTGGATCTGGTCATCAAACTCGACCTGCTTGAGCAGCGCAAACTTGTTGATCAAATCGCGAGTGACGTCGCGATCGAGCCACGTGCTTGATATCCCCTTTTGCTGGGTCTGCTGCTCAAAGCCTGGGAAGACGCCGCACATGTGCGCGGCAAACATCGCGAGAAGCTGCTTGCGGCGGCTCTCGCGCTCGAGCCGCTGGCGAATCTGATCGCATATGCATTCCCACATATGCTCAGAGACGTTGTAGCCAACCATCTCGAGCTCGCCACCGATCAGCCAGACAGTGAGCCAGGCCTTGGTCGATGCCCTGGACAGGTTGTCCCGAATCGAATAGTGCGTTATCTCCTCAACGCTCAGCACCGGCGTCTCTGGGTCCGCGATCGGCTTGTAGTCTGAAATGGGCGGTTTCTTCTTGGCCGCCGAGCTTGTCGAGCTGCGCTCGTTAGCAATAGACGGTCCGTGCGACCGACGCAGATGCCGATGGACATCTGCTGCTGCCGTTACCTTGCTTGCGCCCGGAATGCCGCCGGCGCTATAGTGTGACAGGCGGTTTGCATGCGGGCCAAAGTAGTGGTGATGGCGTTGCTGGTGGTGCTGGTGCTGTTGTTGCTGCTGCAGTTGGTCACCTGGCAACCAGCCCTGAAGGCCTAGGCCATGCACCTGGCCCTGGACGGCCGGATTTAATCCAGAGCTGGCCGACGAGCGGGATGAGTGCCTCTGGCTGTAGGCGTTGCCACTGCTGTCCACCCCAGCCATTGCCTTCTTGAGCGTCTCCAGACGACGGCTGTGCACAGAGCTCACTGTTCCAGATGCTGCCGCTGCCGCTGCCGCAGAGGAATGCCCATGAGTGCCCATGGCTGCGTAATGGGAAGGCGGCGCTTGCTGCCCCGTACTCGCAGTCGAAGCAGATGTCTCTAGCGGAAGGGTGCACATGATGCAGAAGGATTGCCTAGTGCCCTTCAGAGCCTTTGGCAGGGCAGAGACGTCGTAGACCACGGACGTCTGCTTGCGCTCGGTGGGCTTGCGAAGGCTGTAGGCTGGGAACAGCGAGGTTGGCGCCTCTTTCCCAGACGAATCGTTGGATTCGTTGAGCACCAGCGGATTCTCCAGCAGCCGGAACAGCGTGGGCTTCATGGCCGGACAGATCGTCTCGAGCACGCCACGGAGCTCCTCTGAAAAGTAATGCGAGATGCCAGTAACGCGCGGCAATTTCTGCCGATGGTGGCGAAGAGACCTAACAGTCTCCTGGTTGCCCCAGTACTGGGCCATTTTGCGCGCAATCTCCATGGCATGCACCTGCTTCTTGGTGCTTTCAGTAAATGTGCTGGGTGCGCGAGGAAGATACATGTCGCGGGCATTCAGCAGTGCCTGATGCATCTGCGACAGCGAGGCGTTGTCCCCCCACTCGGTGTCCAGCCTAACCTCGACATCTGCTGGGAGGCTGATGCGCGAGTCGGGCTCGTTGGGGTACTTGCTGCACAGCTCAAGATCGGTGTACGGGTCAGGAAGCCTGATCGTGCTGTTTACGCGATTGCCCCAGCCAGCGGACAGAATGGGATATAGAACTTGCTCGGACACGTAGTCGCCAAGCGCGTTCCAGTAGGCACGAGAGACAAATGCCGCTAAGCGATCGACCCTGACGCTGGTATTGCTCCAAAGAGCGATGGCCATCACAGGCTGTCCTGCGAACTCGTCGATCTGGTTCTCCATGATCTTGGTCAGGTCCTCGAAATCAGCTGGCGCAAAGCGCATCAGACTACGGGCTGACTTAAACTGCCTCAGGAATTCGCCAAAAAGACTGGCCATTTGCGAGACAGGCACCCGGCGAGGTCCAGTGGCTCCGTCGTCAAAGGCGCAGCCTGCATCGGGTGCAAGAGAGAAGCCGGTGCTCGGCGTCGACGCGACTGGCGACGAGGGTGACTGGTGGTTATGATGGCGCTGCAGCTGCGCTTGCGGTTGCTGCGGCTGGCTAGGATGGTGGGTCTGATCGCCGCGCTCATGAAGCGAAGGCGTGTGCGAGACGCGCCGATGCAGGAAATAGTTTGGACGTTGGTCGGGCATGGACGGACCAGCTTCTGCCAAGCCCTCGACGCCAGCAACACCGCTGCCAGCCGGATTTTCCGGCGGCATCGCGTCTGGATTGGCGCAGCTCGCAACGCGACGATGCTGTGACGACGCCTTGCCGCCGTGGCCGCCGATGCTCGGAGAAATGCCAAGCGAATCCGCATTGTTGGACGAGCCAGGGATATCGAACCGATGGCCAGATCCAGAGGCCAGAGCCGATACGGATGTAGTCGCATTAGGCGGATCGCGTTTCAGTGGGTGGGTCCAGATAGACTTGGCCACGACTCGCTCGCTGCTTAGAGGGAAGGCAGACACAATGGCGATTCCAGGGCCTATGTCGGCCTTGTCGATGGGAGGAGGAGCACCGCCAGCGTGGGCAAAGAAGTTGTACAGAAACACCATGCGCTCTACCGGCAGCCGACGCGGAGTTTGGCTGTCGAATTCCCAGCCCGCAAGGATGCGGCTCAGGTCCTTGCGAAGCGCATTTGGCACGCGAGTGCCGATTGAAAGCTCGGCGCCCTTATCGTCGGTGTCGCTGCTGCCGTGGTCAGAGCTCCTGTTGCGCAGATGGACAAACGACCGCCGCATGGCCTTTGCGACAAGATTCGAAGATGGGAACTGAGGGACAATGTCGCCCATCGTCTGCTTGAAATGGCGCAGTAGGCAGTCGAGATCGTGCACGAAGCGGGGAAGCGGCAGGTACACAAAGGTCGGCTCCGGGTTGCACTTTGGGAACAAAAAGTTCATGTCATAGTCGTTAAGAGCGACCTGGCGCAGCAGCATTCCAGACATCTCTGGCATGGTAACGTGCACGGTGATGCACTCGTCTATCTGCTGCATGAGGCCGCGGGTAAGCTCTTTGCTGGGCTTATCAACGCCGTACACGTAGAGAAGAATGCATGGAACAAATTTTTCCTCTACCGGACCGATGACAGACGGCGTTGCGTCAGCTGGGGGCTGGGTCTCAAATGTGGGCAGCGAGACAATGGAGTTGGTATGTGTTAATTGGTAGCGTCCGGCTCCGCCAGCGGCCTCGCTACTCACAAGGCCGCCAGGGCTCGCCAAATGCTGCTGTCTTTGCTGCTGCTGCTGTCCATCGACATTGGTCAGCGAAGAGACAAAATAGCGCGTCGAGGGAGACTCTGGAGTGGACGAAATATTGGTGTTTCTCGCCGATGCGTCATCGACAACCTGTCGGACATCGCCACCGAATCCAGCCTTAAAAGGCGACTCTGCCCTAATCGCCGTTAGTCGCGGCGACCCGGACTGCTTCAGATCAATGCCGACAGGACCCATTCCATCGCTGCCCGCTAGAGCCGATAGAGTGAGCGCGCTGGTCGTGGTCATGGGCGGAGCTAAGGGTGAACGGCGACGGGCAATGGACGAGGCCGTCTGCTGCATAAGCGACAGCGAGTCGGCATGCGGCATGTATCCCGATGGGTCTGGCGAGGTCGTTGCAACCGTATGAGCCCCCGATGCAACGTGCTCAACCGTGCATTGTGGGCTAGGCACAGTCGACTGCGCCTGACGGCCTGCCCATGCTCCAGCAATCGCCGGCACAGGCAGGCCGGAAGAAGACGTCGCTGGCATCGCCGATGGCGCGGGCGGCGGATTGGTAAACGGGTTGATGTAGGGTTTGCGGCCGATGCTCAGGACGGCGTAGAAAAGCGAGGAGCCGTCGCGAACAAAAAACATGTTTCTGTGGTTGGTGAGCCGGCTGTTCATCATACCGCTGGCCAGTACGGCTTGGATGGCCTTTTGCGGCGAGATGCGCGGGTGCAGCGGGAACATGCTGGAGAACTGCAGGTCGCACGCGTAAAACTCGGGGCTGTCGGGAATGTAGGGCTTGAGCACCGACGCGATGCTGAAGGGATTGCCGGCAGCGCTGGAAAAATCTGGCTCGGAGGGATTGGAGTACAGACCAGTCGTATGCGCTTGCGAAAACGTGCCCGTCTTGCGAGAACGGTCTTGGCCACCCAAGGTCATCGCCGACGGGCTCGAGGATATGCCTGGAGCCGTTTCTTCGCGCATTGGCTGATGGATGTCCATGAAATTGTTGTGTTGACCAAGCCGAGTGCCCGAGGCAATCTTGTTGGCGCGAGCAGCGTCGGGAAGCAAAAGCTGGTCTGGGAAGCGCCGCGTCTCGGCCATTTCCTCCAAAAGAAGCCGCGTGTTGGCTGCCTTGAGGGCAACCATGAGCAGCTGCCGCGTCGCAGCCAGCACGTTGTCGGCCGCCTCGTTGGTGACGGCCGAGTAGTTGTGCGTCAGAATGCGCACGCCGTCCAGGGCCGCCGTGGGCTTGATCAGGAACCACGACGGAATTGCATCGGCCAGATCGGCGGTCTGCAGCTGCGCTGTCTCGCTCGCCACCATGGCCACAGACGAGACCGGTGCGGCGGCAGCGTCGACATCGGCGTCGTTGGAGTCGCTTAGTGCACGGGCCCGCATGCGTGCACGCGCCTCGATTCTGTCGGAGCGGCTGCGCACGTCGCGCATGTACACGATTCCATCCAGCTGCTGTAGCTTGCCGAGCGGGAAGCCAGGCGGCATGCTGTGAGGCTTGAGCAGCTCGGCCATCACCAGGTCCATTGCGTGGCGACGGCGTGCCTGGTCGGGGTTGTTGATGAGGAAGTGCAGGTCGATTTTGTTGTGCGCAAACTCAAACCGGTCCGACGGGACATCCTCGTCGACGGTCGTAGCCGTGGTGTGCCAGACCTGACGCAGCAGCGGCCCGGTCACCAGGTGAATGTCTCGCAGGGCATACAGCGTTTCCTGGGCCACGAAGCGCACCAGCCTGCGATGGCAGTGTCGCACAAGCTCGAGCTGGTCGTGCGGCAAGCCTTCGAGCGTCGCGATCTGGGCATTGGTGTGCTTCTTGGCGATCACGGCCGAGGGCAGCGCATCGACGTCTCCTTCAGATATAATGTCGCTTGGCGTCAGGCTGCTCATGCCGCCGCGCACAAGCGATGAAAGCGACATGGTCTTCTGGAACGCGCGGGTGGCGCGGCCGTCGATTACGTGCTTGTCCGGCTTGGGCTCGAGCATCTTGGTCTCCACAAGCGGGTCCACATCATCGACGCTCCTGGCCACAGACTCCTCCGGCAGGTACATGCAGTTGATGTGCAGAATAACGCGCACGTCCATCGAGGTCTCAAAGTGGTCTGTTGGAGGGCGCCACTGCAGGCCTGCCTGCTCGCACAGCCGCTCCAGCGACAGCGGCAGCTGGTCGATAGGCATGTTCAGGCGCTGGTTGTGGCCGGAGGCGCCGTCGAGGACCTCGACCGAGCACTGAAGGTTGATGAAAAGCGGGTTCTGCGCCAGCTGCAGACACAGCTCGAGCTCAGAGCGCCGGTCTGGCATCGGGCGACAGTAGTAAAGCCGGCCCTGCGTCGCGTCGCCTGGCAGCGCCGTGAACGACTCGCTCAAGAGACCGGCAAAGCGCTCTTGCAGGCTCTGGCGGTCCTGTGCCTGCCAGGTGGGCTCGCGGCTAAGCCGGGCGGCATCCTGGCTATGCAAAAACGCCGTGATATCGACATCGATTGACCGGCGGCGCCATAGAGACGACTGCTGGCTAAATGCCAAATCTGCTGCTGCCACCTGGCGCTTGAGCAAAAGCGCCAGGTACATCGTCTGCAGATGCGCCTCTGCGTACATACGCTCGAGCCGGCGAATCTCGGCGATCGCGTACTCAGTAAACGGAATCGGCACGTCCTTCTGCCCGACAAAGCCCTGGAACAGGTCGCCTGGCACGCGCGTGTCTGCTGCGCCCACCTCGAGCGGTCGCAGATTGAGCTGGGTTTTGGTCGCTGCCGCATGGATGTCCATCGACCGCACATGCCGGTGCATCTCGCCGTTGTCCATGCTGCACTCCATGACAAGCGTGTACGCGTTGATTGCTGTCATGCCGCTGCCGGCAGACGACTCGGCCCCGGTAATTGAGCTTTCAAGAGCCGGGGTAAACACGGGCGGGCTCGCTGGCTGAGACCCGGTTCGGCGATGAGTGCCTGCAGTAGCATCGGTCGTGGCGCCTGTCTCAGCACCGTCTCGAGAGGTGCTCTCTCCTCCGCTGCCAACCTCAAACACGCAGCCCTGGCCGCCTCGGTCGCGCCGCGGAGCAGAGAGCGGCACGTTGGGCAGAATAACCATCAGGAACGACGAGTTGTTAGGCAGACGTATCACAAACCACTTGTCCATGTACAGGTGCTCGTCCAGCGCATTGGGCACGCCCGTAGCCTGGTGCACGCCTGGGCTGTGAGCAGTCAGCTCGCTGACTATGCTGCTGGCAAAACGCAGCTTGTTGAAGCGCTCTGCATTGACGCTGATGGCATCGCAGTGCTTGAATAGCGCGAATTCCAAGAAGCAGCGATAGGCGACCATCGTGAACTCGCCAGTGGTCATCCACTCAGCGGCAAGCTTGTTAAAAAACAGCTTGCGCGGATGGCCCGGGTTGATCAGGGCCAGGATAAAAGGGTTGTACTCGTTGAGCCGGTACTTTTCAATGTACGGGTCATACCTGCCCTCCTCGCTCTTGTCAAACAGAGTCAGCATAAACCGCTCGAGCAGGATGGCTCGCCGCTCGCCGTAGCTCGTACCCATATGCATGATCCTGAGCTTCTTTTCAGACGCCAGGCGCCTGGTCTCTTCGCGATCGTGCGTCTTGTAGTACTCGGTCGCCTTTGTGCGGCGGAAAATCTTGCCGTTCTCGTCGAACTCTTGGATCTCCAGGTCCTCATCTATGTCGGGCTCGGGCGTGATCTGGAACGTAGGGTCGTCCAGCTTGACAGAGTCTGCGCCGTCGGGCTGGTTCCACACCGCGAACGCCGGCGAGATCTCGGGAAGCTGCACCAGCCGCAGCGCGATCCTGCTCGAGTTGACCACGGCCATGATGGAAAACATGTTCATGCGCTTGTTGTGGAACTCTGCTAGATTCGGGACCTTGAGCTGGAAGCAGCGCGCCGGCTGCAAGATTTGCTGGAACGTCCCCAGGGGCGCCAAGATGCGGAAATCATCCTCAAACAGCGACCGGATAAAGCGGGCCGACCAGGGCTCGATCCACGTACGCGCAGCCACGGTCGACTGCTTCATATCGACGATGATCTGATACTGGCAGGCAAGCAGCAGTTCTTCGCGGTCGTAGCCCTCGCGCTCGTGATAGAAGGTAAGGCAGCTGTCGTACTTTAGGGCATCGGGCGCGCTCGTCAGACCTGTGCTCTCGCCCTTGGCGTTGATCAACGTAAAGTCCTGCGTCAGTCTGTGAAAGCCGAGCGTCAGCGCTAGGCGATGTAGCGCTTGTCTGACGATCTCGCTGTCGGAGCCCTCGCCGCTGAGGTCCTCGCGCGTTCCCTCGCGAGCAAGGTACGTCCAGCGCCACTCGACCACGTAGGTGTGAAGGTCCCCCATGTCGCGCGTCGACAGGAGATTCCGCGGCATCTTGCTGTCCGAGTCCAGATCCATGGGAAGCAGATGTAGCGGCCGCGTCGCGCGCACAACCGACTCGCGCGACGGATCGCGGTAGGTCGGGCGGTACCGATCGCAGAAAAACGGCATGCTGTACGATACGAGGTCGCGCGCAGCCAGCGTTCCGTTGTACAGGCTAAACGATATGCGCATCACCCAGTTGGTCGCCATGCTCCACCGAGTAATGACAAAGGCCGGAATCTGGTTCGACAGGCGCAGGTGGTCGCGCAGGAACACAACCGACGTGTTCTCGTCCTTCATCATCGCCCAAGTTCCGTGCTGGCACACGTATGCGCGCAGGTCGTTCATGATAAGGTTGCCATGCTTCGCTGCCTCGGTGAAGTCCATGCCGTCCATGTACGACAGAATAAGCTCCGAGTCGATAAACACAGAGGTCGTGTGCTTGAAGCACGCTAGCGTCTTCAGGATGTCGCCGTTTTTGGCAAACTGCTGGATTTTGTCGTAGAGAAGCCAGTGCTGCGGCGTCCAGAGGCTGCAGTCTATGTAGTTTTTGGGATCGATCTCGTCGGGCTGGATGCGAGTGGCAAGCGGAAGGGTGTTGTAGACAATCGGATGCGGGTTCTTTAGCGTCTCTGTGTCCTGCGGCACAAATATCCGCGGATGCGTGCGCGCGCGGTTGCTCGGCGCCTTTGCCGGGATCTGATACAGCTGGCGCAGTCGCTCGTCCTTTTCCTTGATCGACTTGAGGAACTGGTGCAGCATGTCGGCCTTGGCAAAGACCTCGCCCTTGCTGGCGTCGCCCGGCCTGAACTGCATAAACGCAAAGGTAAACATATTGTACGAGCGAACGACAATGTCCACCATGTTGTGACTGCGCTGGCTGCGGTCCTTGATCTTGGGATCGACTTCGCCCAAAGACACGCTTGATGCCGGCGAGCGATTGGCGCTGCCATTAGCGCTGCTGCTATTGCTGTTGTTGCTGCCGTCATCAAGCAGGCTCTGCCCCTCGCGCATGTCGCTCTGGCCCATGTAGTACGTGTTGATGATGCGATACACGATCGTGATGTTCGCGTGCCACACAAGCTCCAGCTTGACCTTGACGCGCTCCGTCAAGCCCTCGCGGTCTAGCTTGGCTATATGTATGTTTTTGACGACAAAGCCCTCGTTCAGACGGGAATCGATCAGCACGCCCATGCTGACCGGGATGCTGTAGTCGCCGTAGCAAGTTGTGGCCGTGTCGACGATCGGAGGCTTGCACTCGGCGCACCACGGAAACCCTGGGTCGCCGCCCTGCATGGTCTGCAGACTGCCGGTTTTCTTATTGTCGAGCCTCTCGCGCGGCATGTCCCCCAGCCGCCGGGCGCCTTGGCGGACGACGTCGTAGCGATGACGCACCGGCGTTCCTGCGAGGCGCGTCTGGTGGGCAATGATGACGTGGTGGTAAAAGTTAAACTCATTCGGCGAAACCGTGTCTGGAAAGTCGCTTGCGTAGATAAACGTGCCATCCAGCGAGGCCGCGAGATAAAGCAGCAGCTCGTTGTCGCCAACAAAACCCAGCGTAGTCTCCGGCGTGAATCCACCGCACGAGCCGACCTGGACAAACGTGCATTTAGTGTTGCGGCGGCCGAGAGAGCTGATGAGCGACTGCGCCTTGGACGTGGCAAAATTCGAGCGCAGCACGCCGTCGGTGAGGAAGACAAACGACGAGGCACATACCTCGGGGAGGATTCGCAAAAAGTAGTCTGCTATCTGCAGCGTATGCAGCAGCGGCGCGTCCGGATCGTATGCGAACGTGTATGTGTCGCCTGGCTTGGGCTGCTTTTTGGACTTGCTCGAGCTCTTTGCGCTGCGCTTACTGTCGCTCTTGCGAGCCTTTTCCGCAGACAGGGCCTCTTGCACGTCGACCGGGTCGATGGGTATCGGCGGCGGCGGTGGCGGAAAGCTGCCCAGCGAGTCCTGGATCTCGCTTTCGTAGTTGAACAAAAAGTTGCGAATGACCTTCATAAAGTCCGGGAGGTCGTTCATAGTCACCTGGCACGCATGCGCCAGCGTACGGCAGAACGGCAGCTTTTTGCGGTCGCGCTCGACTGGATACGAGCCCTGCGGACGCGGGCAGTAAGCAACAACGCTTGCGCAGATGTGCGGCTCGATCTAGGAGCATTGGATGCGAGTAGAAGCAGGGCAAAACCAAAAAGAAAAGAAATCATTAGTACGTCCATATGTATACGAGCATATATATATATATATATATATGCGTGCGTGCTTAAATGTGCGTTTGAATTCCCTGTGACGTGCGGGTCAGCGCTCAAGTGGCAGCAATATGGATTGCTTTTGTTGAGGGATAAAGCGCAGCAGATGGTTTTGTGCAGAAGAGCGTATAGATGAAGAGAGGATGCATCCAAACAATATACGCCAGCACAAAAGCGAATTAAAGAGGACTGGATAAAGCAAAGCAAAAAAAAAAGAATGATACCTACCAGTATATCGGGCAGTCCAAGCGACGAGCGGATAATTATCGGCTGCACGATGCCCATAATGCACTTCTCCATTGTCTCCAGCGCAGTGTGTATGTGTGCCTCGTTGGTGTTGGGATCCAGAGAATACATGCTCTGGCTTATATCGATCACAAAGACGACGTTGCAGTCCTCGCTCATCGACCAGAACGTTGTCTCCTCTGTAAACTTGAACTGGCGGTCAAGCGTTTCTGTGAAAAGAAGCATATTGAGCTGCGACGAGTCCAATAGCCCGCCGCTCTCATACCTGTCTCTCCAACATGTCAAAGTTCGGTTGCCTGGACTGGTCTGCGGATATAGGTGACGCGAGCTATTGCCGTTGGCGCCAAGGTTTCCGCCAAAGTTGCCGCTGCCGCTGGCGCTGCCACTGTTTGTGTTTGTATTCGTGAATATGTCGACGACTGTGTAGAGTTTGTCGATTTCCTGGATGCGTATAGGCGTATGCAGGTGGTTCAGCAGCCACAGAGCCTGGTCCGTGCGGCGTTCGTTTGTGGGATCTGTTCGAAGAAGGACCACGCCCTGGGCGACCGTGACGTCGTCGTCGGAGTTGAGCTCGGCCAAGCGAGTCGAGCTCATTTCAGCCGTTATTTATATATATATGTTTTGTCTTTAAGTACTAGTAAAACTGAATGAAGCGAATGGGAATGTAATGGCTATAGAGGGACGCAGTGTCTTTATTGTTTTCCTTTTTCTTGTAAATTACTGCAATTTGGTGGTTCTGTGTTGCCTGGGTTCCTTGAACGCCTTGCGTAGCAAACGAGAAAAGAAAAAATGAGGGCGAAAGCAAAGTGGTATATTAATACGAGGTTGGGAATTAAAGAATTGGAAAGACCAAGCAAAGCAAGTAAAAAAGAAAAGCGAAGCGAAACGAGAAAAATAAAAACATAAAATAAGCTCCAGAAAGAAAACAGACGTGTAAGCCTGGTTTGGCGCATGGAAACCACCCCTTGTTTTCCCCCTCTTGCATGCCCACAGATTTGCTTGTGATCAAGGGATTTGTTGGCTGGGATGTTTCTTCCCAGCGACAATTCTAAAGCTCTGCTTTGCTACATTTCGTATTCTCAGCCTAGTTGTCGACGTCATTAAATTGGGAGAACGCTCTCACATGCATCAAACATAGCGAATTCTGGTGCCCAGACAAAGCTGGATACGCGGCCTGCTTGACCTGTAGGACCCATTCTGAAGATGATGCAGACGGCGCTTGCTGTGGCTAGAGCCAGCTTATTAGAGCCACGAGAGATGACCACAAGTCATTAGTTGCTAAGGAGAGAAAAAGCCAAATAGAGTCTTAAATTCGAGCAAAAAGAAAAAGCAATACAATGCCGTTTAGATGGCTCTAGGCGCTTTTGCTTAATGGATTGCAAGAAACGAGCGCGCGCGCATTTGGAGCTATAAAATGCCTGCGTTTCAATGTCCACGTTGTGCGCAGTACTGGTAGCGGCAATTGCAAAGCGACTTCAGCGAGTGCTTGGATCTTTTTGAGAAATGCGTTGTTTCAGAGACTTTTCGTCTTGCTGTTCTGCTTCAAAAATCAGGAATTTGCTGATTTTCAATTCGACCATTCCCTCTTGTCGCTGGCTCCTGCAGGTGCATCGGGATTCCACATGGGAGGAATTGTATGTAGCGAAATCGAGATCCCGCAATTTGTAATCGAGCGGAGCCGAAGTCTCGTTTACAATTTCCGCCTTTTTCTTCTCCTTCTCTGTCTGTTTCCAGGGGGCCCTGCGCAGCCTTTCTACGACTTAATGCAGCCTGCGCGCGTGAGGAAATTTTAAGCATTCAAGCTGTGTTTTTGAAGTGGGTAGACACGTTGTTTTTTTCCTTTTGATATTTGCTGACTGCGTCTGCTGCTACAGTTGGTTTCCGATGATGATTGAAACTTTTTTCTTCTTCAAAAGTAAAGCAGATGTGCAAAGCACTGACTGACTTTGTACCGAACTCTGCTTTCTTGACTGATACAGCGCTGCTGTATTTAAGGGGGGAATTTAGTCGGACATGGCGCGTCTGCAGCGAAGCAGGATATATTTACAACGTTGTTGATTGCAGGAAACGAACAAGAAATAAGAAAAATTTAAAGGGGGCGGGTGAGAAAAAAAATTGGCCAATCTCTACTCTATTGCGCAAGTTTATGTGCAAATTGGAGAATTTGTCAGCCGTCGAGCCCTATTGGCTCTGAAAAGGGCGCTCAGGAATGCCTTTTAATTTGCTTCTTGCGCATTGCTGGTCGCTGCCCTTGTTTGCCTAGATTTTTTTGTTGAAAAGGACGAGCTCAGTCCTCCTCTCCACATGGACATAAAAAACTGGCTGGAATGAGCTTTTTTTTCTCCCCTGTCTTTGACTCGTCTTAAAGAATAAGTTTTTCTGAATAGCTTCCATTTCTCTTGCACAGCACATAACCTCACCCTTTAAAAAGCAGGCTAATCGCGCCTTTCAATCTTTGGGCACAGCGCTAAAAACACTACGAAGCACAACATGGGCCTGCTATCGCTGGGCACGCCTCTTCCGTGGGATCAGGCCAGACACCTTGCGCGCGAGGTGCGCAAGCACGGAATTGAGCAGTTCCTCCACATATGGCGCAACATGAAGGACCGTCAGAAAGACCGGCTTCTCTGGGGCGACGAGGTACAGTATATGCATATGGCCTACAAGCCGTTTCTGGGTAGACCTGCAGGCTCAATTAAAAAGGACCTCTTTGGCGATAACCATTTCTACCTTTCCTCTATGCGTTCATTTCCTCTCCCCCAACAAAAGCGCAGAAGATAGTGCTAATAATGGATGATCGTCCTGGCTGTGACCATGATTCTACAACTTTTGTGCTTATTGCTTTAGATCGAATACATGCTCATTTCGCTGGACCACAAGAACCGGCGTGCTCGGCTTTCGCAGCGCGGGCATGAGCTGCTGAACCAGCTTCAGGCCGAGGAGAACGAGCGGCTGTCTCAGGCCGGCATGCCTGGCGAAAAGCCGGAGCTGGAGGCGCTCTGGCGACCCGAGTTTGGCCGGTACATGATTGAAGGTAGGGCTAATAACAGGCCAATGGGGCTGCTTTCTTTTTTCTCTTTTCTTTTTTCTACCTTATCGATGCCAGTATCCACTAGCAATCGACCATTCGTACACTCTCATACGCGCGCACAGCTTGCCAATGATGGGCACTGCACTGTCTTTGGCTTTTCATCCTTTCCTTGCGACAAGTAAAAAGCTGGGACGAAAAAAATCACTGGAAAGAAAATCGATATGCATCTGAATTTTTTTGGCGCAGTGTTAGTGACTAGAATTGGGGTTTTTTTCATTACTCTTCTCCTTGCTTGTCACAATGCTTTTCCCAGTCACTTGCTACCTGCTTTGCATGGGTTAATTAATTGCGGCAGTCCCACATACTCTCCTGCACCACCATACAACAACAACAAACAACAAACAACAAACAACACACGCCTTCTCCCTGAAATCCACGCCTCGCCTGCTCAATAACTCGCCTTGCCGGCTTTCCCAATGGGAGGCATTCAGGCGTCCAATGTCTGCTGTTTCCAAAGATGCCATTGCTGCATCTATGAGCCAACGCCCTTGGGTCTCTTTGTTTGCTTTTGCGGGCTTCCACATGTAACAAGCTGTCACAATCGACAGCTGGCCGCCGTAATGGACGCGGGGCTTTGCTCTTTGCCCTCTTCCCTTCGTTTTTAATTGCTGCACGGTCAGACTTTCGAGAGGGGAGGCAGACAGATATCACATTAGCTGGGCGTGTCACAACACCGACCTCAATCCCGCGCTCTTGCTATCGCTTTATCTCTTGGAAGTCTCTGTAGAGAGCAATGCCCCCCTCCCACATCCTCTGCCAAATATCCTCTTTCGCGCCTGGAGGCTATCTCTCTGCTTGGCATTTTCTGCAGATCAGAAAAGCTGGCTCCTGATTCT
Organism: Coemansia sp. RSA 2599; assembly: GCA_027575335.1. NCBI lineage: Eukaryota > Fungi > Kickxellomycota > Kickxellomycetes > Kickxellales > Kickxellaceae > Coemansia > Coemansia sp. RSA 2599. The sequence continues at coordinate 81,341 of JANBOW010000007.1, read as the reverse complement.
AGCGATTGGCTATCAAATAATTAGCAGATCAGCTTTCTTTAGGCTTTGATGGGCGTCGGATTGATTTGCTATCACCACACGTCGAAGCCCTGCTCTGTGCCAAGAAGCAGCGCCGTCTGTATTTTTGCTGGATTGATCGCCAATTCTAGATGCACATGGGCTAAATTAGAGCGAATTTTCTTTTGCAGCACCAGCCCCGATCTATAGGGACGCCTGGACAGCCGTACAAGTCGACGGTCGCAGAGCTTACGAACGTCGAGGAGAACATGAAGCGGCGGCGCGACATCGTCAGCGGAATGCTGAAGAGCAACGAAATGGTGCTCTCAGTGGGCAGCTATCCGGAGCTCGGCAGCGGCGATTTCCTCGAGCCCCCGCACAAGGCCAACGGCCAGTTTTCGCGCAGCCTCTTTTTGCCCGACGAGGTGATCAACCCGCATCCGCGGTTCCGCACGCTTGCAGGAAACATCCGCGAGCGCCGCGGCTCCAAGGTGGCCATCAACATGCCCGTGTTCCACGACGTCAATACGCCGAGCCCGTTCATCGACCCGACCATTCCTTTCGAACGCAGCCTGTTCCCCGGCGACAGCGAGGCCAAGGAGGGCGCCGCGCTGGCAAACCACATCTACATGGACGCCATGGGCTTTGGCATGGGCTGCTGCTGTCTGCAGATCACGCTGCAGGCACCCAATGTTGACCAGGCACGAAGGCTGTACGACCAGCTGGCCACCGTTGGCGCCGTAATGATGACGCTGTCCGCATCGTCGCCTATTTTCCGCGGATATCTGGCCGACGTCGACTGCAGATGGAACGTCATTGCTGCTGCCGTCGACGATCGCACGCCCGAGGAGCGGGGCGAGCGGCCTCTGTCCAAGGACCGCTTTGTGATTCCCAAGTCGCGCTACGGAACCATCGACACGTTCCTGGGATCCAGCGACGGCCACTTCAAGCCCGAGTACAACGACTTGCCGCTGGTGTACGACAGGGAGATCCACAGCCACCTGGTCGGCAGCGGCATCGACGACCTGATGGCCAAGCACGTATCGCATCTGTTTATCCGCGACCCGCTGGTGATCTTTGAGGAGCTTCTGGACCAGGACGACTCTGTGTCGGCAGACCATTTCGAGAACATCCAGTCGACCAACTGGCAGAACGTGCGGTTCAAGCCGCCTCCGCCAAACTCGCCCATCGGCTGGCGCGTCGAGTTCAGGCCACTGGAGGTGCAAGTGACAGACTTTGAGAACGCGGCGTTCTCAGTGTTCACCGTCCTTCTCGCGCGAGCGCTGCTGGCGTTCAGCGACATCAACATGTACATTCCGGTGACCAAGATGGACATCAACATGGAGCGTGCGCACAGCCGCGATGCGGTCCTCAGCCAAAAATTCTATTTCAGGCGCAGCATTCTGAGCGGCGGAAGCAGAGCGTCGTCGGATGCGGGCGACGAGGACTGCGGCGACGAGGTCGTAGAGATGTCGGTAGGCGAGATTGTTAATGGATCGCTCGAGTTTGTTGGTCTGGTTCCGATCGTGCAGATGTACCTGGACTCGATCGAGGTGGAGGACAGCGTGCGCGCCAAGATTGACTCCTACATTGGCTTTATCCAGGGCCGCGCCGACGGATCGATAGCGACGGCGGCTGCGTGGATGCGCGACTTTGTGCGCAGCCATCCTGCATACAAGTTCGATTCGGCGGTGTCTCCCGAAATCAACTATGACCTGGTTGTTGCTCTTGACGAGATCGCTCAGGGCAAGCGCGCAGCGCCAGAGCTCTTGGGCAGCCATCATGCTTTTTAATTAGAAAAAAAAACATATGGTATTGCTCCTTTCTTTATTACCGCTGCTGCTTATATTGTTATTTTTGATTTAAATTTTATGCACTTGGGAAATTATTGCTGCTGTGCTAAATCTTTTGTGTTTTGTTTGCTAGGATCCAGAGTGCCCCTAGGTCTGTACAAGTGGTTTGGCCGCTTACGGGTCTCTTGTTGCTTGGTCTGTGTTTTGTCCTGCCTTGCCTTGCCTTGCCTTGCTTCGCTTGGCTTTGCTTTGCTTTACCTCACTTTGCCTTGTCCTGGCGTTACAATGCAGAAGCAGCTGAATGGAGAGGGGCATCGTGCATTGCAGAGTACATCGCGTATTGTGCTATTGTATGCAGCCAGCAATGCCCGCGTTTAGTAAGAAAGCGATAACCACAATGGCACTGCAGATAGAGAATGCCGCTGTGGATGCCGATATGGATGCAAAGATTACCTACGGTGCCGGATGCAACATCATCCCAATCCATCATATCCCATCCCATCCGATTCAGCCGCTGCAAAGGTGCCGGTGCTGATGAAAAGGAAGCGGCCAATTCCTCCAGAAATGTATCCTTCGTTGTTGCCTAAGCCTTGGGAGAGGCTGCAATTCGTCTGGGTAACTTGCCTGTTAAAGAAGAGCGCTTCGGCCAGATAAAACCCAAAAAGGTCCAACGAGGCGAAGAACAAAAGGCAGTGTCCAAACGACGCTGTGCGCAAAGCGGACAGCGGAACGGCGCATATGCCCACTACGATATTGCGCCAAAAAAGAGATGATTTTCTCTTCCAATTGGGCATTCTTTTTTTACAGCAGCTGTCCGGGGGGGGGGTTTAGAGCAACAAGTGGCGTGTGCTTATTACTTCATGGGTAAAGCGCCACGCCTATGTCTGTTTTAGCTGCTGGAGGTGCTTGTTGCTTACCAAAAAAAAGCAAAATAACCAGCAGCTTGTAGCGCAGAATGGGTCGTTTCAGCCTGATAAACTTGGCAATATTATTTTGGAATGGAAGCAAAAGAAAAAGGAAGGCTCGGCAGCGTGCGTGCACAAAAGAAGATAAACAGCGCCTTGTTTACAATGTAGACAGCCACGAACAAGACAGAATATTGCCCATTGCAACAGCCGTGTTTCTTGCATTTTGCTGGTAATGCGTCCGTCGGCAAGCCTACTGCTTCTTAGCGAGCAAAGGAACCGCCAAAAATCCCACATTTGCATTATCCCCCATCTCTCTTGAATCAATGGGTTCAGCCGTTGGCGTTGGCGTTGGCGTTGGTGCTTTCTTTTCTTCTTTGCATCATATCGCTATGATGTCATTGAAGAGGTTGGGATTAATTCTGGCATGGGCAGGCAGAATAATACCAGCAGAATCCATACTGAATAGGAAGCACGCCGCGACAGGCTTCCTCTTATTTAAAAAAAGTAAATTTTTTCGCCTTCTGCACACGGCTTTATTTGGCAAGTTTGGTTTACAAGCTAGTGGGTCAATTCTACGCTAGAGGCAAGGTGCCTTCCTTTTCATTTCCAGTGATTCACTTGCCCTAGCATTTTTAACACACTTTTTTATCATCAGATTTCTGCAGAGACCTTTTTCGCTGCTCTCATTTTTTCTCACTTGCTTTGCCTTATAAAAACCTGTTGGTATCTTTGGCTCGCACCAGTCATTTCTTTTTTATACTGCTTCCGACCTTTTTTTAACAATACCTTTTTATTTCAAATACGCGCCCTATAACCGAGCTGTAGGCCGCAGATAGCTTTGCTTGGACGGTTTTGGAATTCGGCTTCGGAATGACTCGCTTGAAGCCGCCGAACATGTATTCATGGCAGGAGATTCTTCCGCGTATGGAGGAGATCCGTGGCCAGGCCACAGAGCAGTTTATCGCCGCTTGGAAGGACTCGCAGACAAAGCGAGTAAACGATTTTACCTGGCACGAAACCGTAAGTTTTTTTCTGGGCGCATAGGCCTCTGCCCACATCCATTGCGTTGGTACTGGTTCACTGCAACTGACCTCTGCATTCCCTCTTGCCCTTCCCCAATTTTTTCGCTTGATAGCGTCTCTATACTTGTGAGCGCGGACCACCAGCGCAATTTCTGTATTATATTTCTGTGCCATTCTTTAGTCTGTCTATATTGGACCTCTTCCCCTCTCGCATCGAAGCTGTGGTATGAGCCGTGTTTAGCAGAGTTTCTCAAGCCAAGTAAAAAACAATGCTTTGGCCGGGGGAGTTTTTCTGGCCAATATGGAATGGCCCAAACAAACACGAACCCTTCTTTCTGGTTTTAGGCTTCCACAAATTATACTTGTTGGTAGCAGCGTGATGCGTGTGGAGCGTGTTGCAGTCGGTGGTCGGCCAGCTGTGACATGGTCACGAGCTTTGCAAGCAGGAAGCTACCTCAGTTGGGTGATTTATTTACTATGGCAGAAGCAGAAGCAGTAGCAGTAGCGGCAGGAAGGCACAAAAGGGGGCCTGGCGATACGTATGCCCTGCTGTGCCTGCCTTTCTGCCTCGTCTCCTGCCCTGCCTTGTTTCGCTTCTGGGCGCTAGCAAAAAATAAAGTCATGTTTACGCCCAGATGCCAATTGTAGAAATGTGGTCAGGCATCCCGCCTTTCCCCTCTTCTCCTCTCCCCTGCATCAGAAGATCGGTTGTAGCGCCAACATGAAGAGTCTGAACACAACAATGCACCAGACACATGGCAGTAATACTGCATTTCGCAGGTCGCTTTTTCGCCTCCTCTTTCGCCTTCTCTCTTTCTCTGTCTTTCCTCTGTATCATATGCCCCGATATGACTTGGCAGCTTTGTTTCTGTTGACTACCTGTCATGACATGCCGTGTGCCTTTTCTCGGTCTTTTGCGCATTTCTTGTCCGAGAGGAGGAAGGCGCCTGTGCAGCCTTGCTATCCGTCAGTATCTGCATCCGCGGAATCGACGCCTGCTATTTATCTGTTTATCTGTATGCCTACTCGCGCCTTGCGAATAAGCGGGCATGCTGTACACGTACATCACTCATCCTGCGCAGCAACATCACTCAAAGCCTTGGCCCCCCTTTTTTTCTTGCTTGCTGCTTGATTCTATTTATTCCTCCATTTGCATTACGACTTTTATTAGATCGGCTACGTGGTGGTCAAGCGAGACGACTCTGCCAGACGCATGGTGCTCAGCCCACGAGCCCCCGAGATACTCGCGGGGCTTGGATGCAACCTTGATCTCGCCTCTTCTGGCGCTCACCCGCAGGTTTCCGACGAAAGCGATGCCGCCGCCGGCTCCAGCATGAGTGCCGCCGAGGCTGCCAAGCGTACATGCTGGCGGCCAGCCCATGCTCGCTTTGCCTTTCGATGTAAGTATAACTTTCTTTTCCTTTTTGAACTCAGCATGGGAAAAGAGGCATTGTGCTTCTTATGTTCATGGCCATTTCTGGCTGGTCACGATGTTTTCATTTTTATCCTGTTTTTCTGTATATATGTTTTTGTTTTCCAACGAACCTGGATTCTGGGCTCTATTTTGTATTGTTGCCCTTGTCTCTATGTCCGCCTGGTCATATTCCCCCTTTTTCTGCTTTGTATCCTTTATCAATGCTGCTGCTGCTGCAATGTCTTTGTTTCGCCAGGTCCGCAGACTCGTGCTGCCGCCGCTTCTGTTATCATTCCCATTGGAGAGAATAAAGCAGCAGCAACGGCAGCAGCGGCTCTAGGCAGGCGTGTGATGTGGCCAAACACAATGGCAGGCATATGCCATGCGCCCTCTATTTTCGCCTCTAACGCAATATTCTCAAGTTTGGCAGGCGCTCGTTTCAACACTGCAAAGAACAAGAGAAGCACCTCTCCTCCCCCAAAATAAGCACTGCTGGCGCAGTCGTCTATTTCGCCAGAGGCTGCTTTTGTTTCCTTGCCAAATAGCACATTCCGGAAAGAGAGTAAAAGCGGAGTAGCTGCCGAAAAGAGCAGCCTAATGGGCACTTTGTCAATTGGCGCGGCATGGTTTCTTGACATGCGCTTGCAACTAGGACCTATGGACCTATGCCTTTTTTTTCATCACCACACAAGCACATGTCCAGTTGTTTCTTTATTTCGCCAATTGCAATGCGCGCCGTTCACGATGGGCCTTTCTACATTTTACATTTTACATTTTACATTTTACCTTTTACCTTTTACCTTTTACCTTTTACCTTTTACCTTGTTGCCTTTTTGCCTGGCTGATCCCGCAAATCCTTCTTGTTCGTTTTGAGTGTGCGTTTCTGAACACGAACATGAAAATAATAAACCAGCCTTGATGCATCAGAAATGTTCAACAATCAGTACCGATCTGCAGTCTTCACTTTTTCCCCGCTTGCTTTATTTTTGATGATGATTATGACAGAAAGAAAAAGGAAAACAAAAAACAATGTGCAGCTAATTCTCGGCTTTTGCTTTCTACAATTTCTCCATGCATTTCGCCTAATGTGCAACTGCATCTCATGCACCCTCTGCCTTTCTTGTCCGTCGATGCTGATTGCTTGCATGCGGCTGTTTGCGTCTCCGACCTGTAGGCGAGCCCCCCTTTTTACGGGCTTTTTCGCTCGGCCAGCTGGCCACCGAAATCTCCGAGTGCCTTCGCGCGCGCCGCCGCCTGCTAAAAAGCAAGCTGGGGCCCGACGAGATGCTCCTGTCAATTAGCCAGTTCCCGCTGCTGGGATCGGGCGTCTACATCGACGAGCAGACGCGGACAAACGGCAAACAGCTTCGCAGCCTGATCCTGTCAGAAAACTGCCTCAATCCGATGCAGCCGTTTACGCTGGAGATCGCTGGCATCATCGACCGTCGCGGCGTCGTTCCCTACACCGCGGTGCCCGTCTACCGCGACAGAAACACCGCTTGGCCGTTTGTTGACCGCGATCTTTCGCCGGAAACCCTCGATTTTGGCATACTCCAGAGCACTGTTGGCGTCGATGGCTCCTACAATAATTCCAGAAACAACAGCGTCGTCCACAGCACAAACACCAGTCCCGGATTTGCTGCTGCTTGCAATGTCAACGCTACGTTTGCCGCCGCTGCCGCAGCCCAAAATAAAAGTGCAGCAGCAGCAGCAGCAGCTCCAAAGGGCACCGAGGGCTGGCCCTATGCCGTGACTCCCTCGCCACGCCCGCTGATGTTCGAGATGCCTTCAAACAAAAACTGCCTTCTTTTGGACTCGCCGCTCTTTGGCATTGGAAGCGGCGGTGTTCTGCGCGTTACTTTTTGCGCGGCCGATCTCGACGAGGCACGCACTCTCTATGATCAGCTGGCGCCGATCTGCGCTATCATGGTAAGTACAAAAGATACACACCCTACACACGTGTAGTTGTGCACTTGTCCAACCACATGTCCATGATAACCAATGAAAAGGACAAGCTGAAACCGCAGAGTCTATAGCGTTGCCCACTTTGTATACATGCAAATTAGTCATACGCAGTGCCCACTAATATCCACGAGCAAATCCTGACGCTATTTCCCTTTTTCCTCCTTGCGTTTCTCTTGGAAAACCCACGTCTGGTAAGCCAACTTGTAGACGGCACTGACCGCGGCCACTCCAATTGTAAAGGGTTATCTGACAGATCGCGATTGCTATTGGGACGTACAGTGCAGCGCCGTTGACGACCGCTCGGCTCAGGAGCGCGGCATTGTCCCTCTGACCACAGCCAAGGGCACTCTTTTGAAATCGCGCTTTGGCTCCATCGATACCTACCTAGGGCCTGGTCCTACAAGCAACGACATGTCCTTCCATCCCGAGTTCAACGACTGCCAGTACACCTACGACAGCAACTCGTACTGGAAGATGAAGAACGGCGGCGTCGACCATCTTTTGTCGCAGCACGTGGCTCGCCTGTTTATCCGTGACCTGCACTATGCATCGGCCGAGATGCTTGGCGAGTCGCCAGAGAGCAAAGATGCAGGATCCGACGAGGGACCAAAGCCTACCTCCGATGGCCAGGAGCACTTCAAGCGGTTCCTTGGATGCAACAGGCAAAATGTCTGTCTCTATCCGCCAAACACACGCGCTGGCAGCGGCTGGGAGGTCGAGTTTATGTCGCTCGAGGTCCAGCTCACAGACGCCGAAAACGCCGCCTTCATCACATTTATGATCCTGTTGAGCCGCGTCATCATTTCGTACAAGCTGAACCTCTATCTCCCCATCTCGCTAATGGACCAGAACATGTCTCGGGCCCAAAAGGTCAGCGCAGTTGTCAATCAGCTGTTCTTCTTCCGCCGCGACCTGTTTAGTGGCAGAGACGGCAAGTCAGGCAGCACGGGCCGCATATCCCGTCGCGGAAACGGCGGTGGCAGCAGCTGGCACACGACGCATTCGCCCGGATCTCCCAGCGAGAGAAGTGCATTCCATCGCCAGCTTGGCAACGGCCTGTCCGACACGGCCGAGTACGTGGAGCTTACCGTGGACGAGATCCTGAATGGCTCCAAAAAGTACCGAGTGACCGGGCTTTTGAACATCATCCTGTCGTTTTTGCCAACGATGCGCTTGGAGTACGACGTAGAGCAGCAGCTTCGGCGCCAGCTGTGGCTGGTAAAGAAGCGCGCAAGCGGCAAGCTGTGCACGCTGGCGGCGTGGATGCGAGTCTTTGTGCAGAGCCATCCGGAATATAAGCACGACTCGGTGGTTACGCCATCGATCAACTATGACATGCTACGGACCATGAATGATATCGAAGAAGGCAGGATCAGGGCACCGGAGCTGCTGGGATGACCATCTAATCGGACCTTGTTCCCCTTCTTCCATCTACCCATACCGCCCATCCACTCATTCACCTATCCATTTAGTCAACCAGCTCGCAGCCTTATTCTGTTGTTACATTGCGGGCTGCCATTTTTCGGAAACCAAAATGTCGGTCATTCTACCTCCACTGCTATACTTTTTTTTCTCCCAAGATAACGGCCAAATTTGTACAAACCATAGCATTTCCGAGCAAACAAAGAGAACACAAGCACCTTGTACTTTCATATCTGCTCGGCTTTTTCCTTCTGGCATTTTTCCGATTTTTCTTTTCCTCAACGTGTATTGCCTTTTTTCAAAATATATAAAAATCTGGACCTAACAAAGCACTTGGTTTTTTTCAGCAAAAGCAGATATCACGTGCACAGCTTATATACATTTGTTGTATCTCTTGAGGCTTTGTCATTTTGCGATTGGCTGACCAGCGCAGCTTGGATCATTTATTTTTTTCTCCTTGCTTGTAAATAATTCTGTGCAATGGCGACCGATGGTATTTTCAGCGCTTTTTTATTGTTATTTCTTTTTCCTTAGCTTTCTCTTTTTCGCTTTTTTCTTCGCATTCGTATTGTCGCCCTTTACTCACTTTATCTCATTTGCGCATTTACATCCCCTTGTTTCTTTCCTACTCCCTTTTAACGCTCTTTTTCTTTTTCCTCTTCTCTTGCACGGTCGCTATTCGGCAAAATGCTGGACTTTGTGGTTTGCGTTGGCGGCATATACGTCTGCTTCCTGACATGGTCCACGATGCAGGAGCGAGTGACATCGGCTACTTACGGCGAGGACCATCAGAGGTTCCGCTTTACAATAGTGCTAAATCTGATCCAGGCACTGTTTGCGTCGGTTATCGGATACTTTTACATCCGGGTTATTCAGAGAAAACCAATGCTCGAGATGAACGGACATCGGTGGAAGCGCTTTTTCCAGGTCGCGGTGTATAGCTCCTGTGCGTCGCCCTTTGGCTACATGGCCTTGCGATACATCAACTATCCGACAATGACGCTGGCGAAAACCTGCAAAATGGTGCCGGTGTTGCTTATGAACAAGATACTTTATCGCAGACATTACCCGGCCTACAAGTACGCAGTGGTAGCTATGATCACTGCGGGTGTCTCTGCGTTTATGCTTTTCAAGACCAGTTCTAAGCCTGCAAAGGGCGGGACCCTGGCAGTTGTGGAGAATAGCTTGTATGGTCTGTTCTTGGTTTTCATTAATCTGGCGCTTGACGGCGCGGTGAACTCGACGCAGGACCAGGTGTTTGTCGAGGACCGCGAGATCACTGGGCAGCACATGATGTGTATGATGAATCTGTGTAGCACTGCTTTGATGACCCTGTGGCTGGCAAATCCGTTTAATCCGGAGCTGGCCTCGGCCACCAGGTTCCTTTATACGCATCCTCGCGCACTAATAGATATTGGAGTCTTTGCGTTGTGCGGATCGCTGGGCCAGTGCTTCGTCTTTTATACACTGGCCAACTTTGGGTCGTTGACTCTGACAACGGTCACTGTGACGCGAAAGTTTCTGACCATCTTGATCTCTGTCTTCTACAATGGCCACCGCCTGAACGGAAAGCAGTGGATGGCCACTGGTCTGGTATTCGCAGGTATCGTACTGGATGTTTATAAGAAGCAGATGGGCAAAAGGCAGGCGCAGGCCATGGCCAAGGGCGCTGGCAAAATCAGTGCCAAGAGCGATTCTGGAAACGAAGAGTCGATGCTGGGTCGCTCGGGTAAGCGTGTGGTGTCCTCGTTGAGCAAGGAGCGCGCTGCTGCTACGCGGGCAGCATTGGAGCGTGTGGCGAAGGAAAGCGACGCAGTTGCTAGCAGAGACCTGAGGAGACGCCGGATGGTTAATGTTGCTGCTTCCTGATCGCGTTGCATTTGTAAAGTCCCTTTTTATTGGCATTATATCAATTCACTACGAGTGTTGCTTTTTCAAAGTGTATGCATTAAAAAATAATAAAAGCCGATATGCGCACTCTGCTAATTTCTGCTTTCCCTTTTAAAGCGCCGTTTGAAACAACTTCATCCGCTCTTCTTCACTCTCCACTCTTTTGCCTGATTTTTTTTCCAGATTATTTGCCTTCTCTTTTTTTTATTACTTGTACGTTTGGAATTTATAATTACTCTTTTTTTTTGCTTCCATCGACCATTTGCTGTTTTCTAAAAGTCGAAATTCTTCCAGATGACAGCTTCGAACGACCTGCAAAGCCTGCTGAAGCGGATTGAAAAGGCCACGTCACGGCTGGAAGAGCTTGCAACCAAGCGCGCTGAGAAGAAGAACCTCGATAATGCCAGCGTAGGTAGCAGCGGCGGTGCCGGATCCGGCGGCTTGTCTTCCGATGCTGGAGCCGATAGCAAGGCCGTGCTTGAATACGAGGCAGTGGTGAAGCCCTTTGTTGACCAGTATGTCGAGCTTTCGAGCAAGATCGGCGGAGTTGTTCTGGAGCAGGCGCAGGCCGTCTCGGCGCTCTATGCTGCTCAGCGCAACTTTATACGTATCGCCGGTCTGACGAAGAAGCCCACCATGGACCAGCTGTCGGCTCTTATTGTTCCTCAGCAGAGGGAAATCCAGAAGGCGATTGAGATCAAGGATAAGAACCGTCCGTCCGAGCTCTTCGACAACCTGTCGACTGTCGCCGAGGGCGTTGCTGCGTTTGGCTGGGTCACCGTGGAGCCTACGCCGGTTCCCTTTATCAATGAGATGAAGGATTCTGCGCAGTTTTATTCGAACCGCGTGCTGAGAACGTGGAGAGAAAAGGATGCTACGCATGTCGAGTGGGTCAAGGCCTTTTTGAGTATTCTGCGCGAGATGGCTGCCTATGTCAAGCAGTTCCATACCACGGGATTGACGTGGAACGCTAAGGGTCAGGATCCTGGAGATGCGCTGAAGGCCATAGAGGGCGGCTCGTCGGCACCTACTGCAAGTGTATCTGCATCTGCAGGTGCACCGCCGCCGCCGCCGCCATCTCTGCCACCAATGTCTGATGCCGCTGACCAGGACCAATCCGGCGATCAAGCATCCGCTGTTCGCGGCGCGCTCTTTGCCGACCTGAACAAGGGCACGACGGTCACGAGCGGCCTGCGCAAGGTAGACAAGAGCGAAATGACGCACAAGAACCCCTCGCTGCGTGTCAGCAGCGTTGTCCAGGGAAAGCCACAGTCGGCAGCAGGCGGCTCCGCGCAAGTGCAGAAGCAGACGGCAGCACCTCAGAAGCCGCCGCGGATGGAGCTTGACGGGCACAAGTGGACCGTGGAGAACTACGGAACCGAGCATCTGACCATCGAGGCCACCGAGAACAAACAGACGGTGTACATGTATAACTGCAAGGGAACTACGCTGGAGATCAAGAACAAGCTTAACAGCATCGCCATCGATAGCTGCCAAAAGTGTGGTGTTGTGTTTGATTCGCTGGTTTCCGAGTGCAGCGTTGTCAATAGCAAGTCGGTCCAGGTGCAGGCGAGAGAGACTGTGCCGTCGATTCAGATTGACCGCACCGACGGCGCGCATATTTTCCTGTCTGAGGCGGCGCGCGACAACACGCAGATCATCACTGCGAAGGCGTCAGAGGTCAACATCTCGTATCCTTTCGAGACTGCGAACCCCGAGGACGACAACTTTGTTGAGCAGCCCGTTCCAGAGCAGCTGCAGACCGTCGTCAAGGACGGAAAGCTGGTGACAACCATCCTTGAACACACTGGCTAAACAGGTGTTTTCTTTACTTTGGCTTTGAATAATTTTTTAACGGGAATACCTGATCCTTTTTTATTTTTATCGCACCTGATTTTAGCAAGAATCCCAATATTTTTCCACCTATATTGACAGCCATGTTTAAGGGCCAGTTTAAAAAAACGGAGCAGCGCTACACGCTTATTAACGAGCAGGAAATAATAACGGCGTGTACATCTCTTCTTATTCTAATAGCTCGGTCATCCGTATTTATTTTCTTTTTTAGTTTTCATTTAAGCGGTCAGGAAATGAACGAGGCTTTGCAAAAGAACAAGATATTGGTTCTGGGAAGATCCGAAATAGACAAACTGGGGTTTGTCAATTCCGTGGCCGGAAAGACGCCAGACAAGGCGTCGACGGGGGCAGAGACCAGCGCAAAAATCGACTGGCGCATAGAAACTAGGTATTTTCACGCCGACGTAGAGTTCTGGATGGACAGCACAGAGCAGCTTACGTCTGACCACCAGGAGTTTATGCAGAAATGGCTGGACGTGCCCGGAAAATTCGATGGTCTGGACGACGATCAGGCCGTGGCAGCGGCTATCCCCGTTGAAGAGTCCATGGAGGCGCTGCAGGACCAGCTAGGCCAGGTAGTTGACGCTATTGTGTTTTTGTTTGACCCTCTGGACCCAGAGTCCTTCAGGGACATATTGCCGTGGGCTAGAATGGCCAGGATGCATCAGCCAGAGGTTATGCTGTGCGTTGCCAAGAGATGTCGGGATGGTGGCGAAGCTGGTGATGCACCGGCTGCAATGAAGGACCGTTGGTTCGAATGGTGCATTAGCAACGGCTGGGAATGGGTCGATCTGACGGACACCGATCCAGAGACAGAGTATTCTATAGAAAGAGTCCGTGAGGCACTGGTCAGCAACCAGTGGCAGACAATGACGCTGAAAGACGCGCAGAAGCAGAAGCGGGAGCAAAGTCAAAAGGTACGAACAGAGCAAGATTGCAGGCCTGGTGACTCGCAAAGTAAAGGACAGGCAGGCTGCGATCTGCTAAACTCTGCAGAGGAACCTAGGCCAGAGGGCGACAAAGAGCTGGCCGAGTGGGCTGCATTTGACGAAGTGTCCAAGACCATCGACGACGCCCATGTCGAGAATCTGCACAGAACGCTGTTTTCGCATGGCCGGTCGCAAACTAAGAGCGGGGATCCGAGCTTTAAGGACAACGGCGGCGATAACGATGACGATGACGATGACGATGACTCCAACTTTGACATGGGCGATATCGCTGCTCTGATGTCCAGGATCCAAGCCATGCGGTCCGAGATATCAAAGATAGAAGACCCGCAGCTGGCCCGGAAAAGGGCGGCAGAACTAGCCATGGCTCTGGCCAAAAAGACTTGAAAGGCTCAGTCTTCTAGCATCATTTGGTTTTCATCATTTGGTTTTTGCTTTATTGTACACATCGCAAAAAGAAAATATTCAACAACAGACAAAAAATTAAGGAGTATATAAAGCATGTTCTTTTTCTCTCATATGTGGTTTCCAGGCACAAGGAACAAAACCAGGGAAATCACAACAGCGATGACAGCAGTGGCAATAAGCTGAAGCGACGCGCGCTTGAGATGGCTGTCGCGGATGGCAGAGTCGCGCACGGCCTCAAAGTGCCAGGCGACTGGCTCAAAGCGACCCAGCATAGCCAGAAAGGGATCCAGACGGCTGACGCCGGCAAACGCAAAGATAAAGCCAGGCCACAGACCAGCGAGCGGCAGCCATCTCCAGCCCTTTGGCTTGACGTCCAAGAACACCAGCGTTAGCTGGAAGGTCAGAGCAACGAATATAAGCGCCAGGCCAAGCACAATCCTTGGCGCCGCCGTGCCCCTTGTGGTGTTGTGCAAGAGCCTTTCGCGCAGGAATCTCAAGTAAGACTCGTTCCGCATGGACTCGTACGCATGGCGCTTGGCCGGCGCAAAAAGATCTGGATCGAACCGGCCGTCCTTTTCTATCCGCGACGCGATCTCGTCCCGCATCTGCGTGCCGATGTACATCTCGGCCGGCGCTCCAGGCAAGATGTAGTGGAAGTACAGCTTTTCTACCGATCTCCGCATGTCCTCCTCGGTTGGCGCCTCGATGTTCTGCTTGGGCTCAGACACCGACGGCGATAGCAGGGGCATGTCTTGGTTTTCCTGCGCATGGTCGCCCCACTGAACACCTGCGACGCCGGCGCAGTCCATAGATGCCGGCTCTCCAGAGAAAATGCGCGAAAAAAAGCCGCTTAGTCCCGTGCGACGAATCGGGCGCGCAGGCGCATCCAGCGTCGGACGACCGGTTGCGTGGGCATGAGTGAAGGGACGGTGCATCTGCGTGCACTGGCGGTGCTGCTGACAACTCGAGTTCTTCGCTGCACGCGCGGTCTCCTGCGATAGGCTGCCCAGGTACTTGTCAAGCTCCTGCGTCTCCTTGTCCAGGTTGTCCACAGGGCGCTCTCTCCTGGTCCCAGAAATAGTGCCCAGCGCGCCGCTCTCCACTCGGCCATATCCCAAGTGCTGACCACCAGCAGTGCCAAACGGCCGCAAATGCGTGCGCTCCTGCTCGGAGCCGTGTGGCGAAACGGGAATGGGCATTGTCTCTTCCGCCTGGACAAATCGTCGGTACAGCTCTTCGTAGTCCGCGAGCGACAACCAGAACTCGAGTTCCTCTGGACATGCCTCGGTATCGGATAGATACTGCCAGTAGTTGTACAGGCAAAGCGGCGACTTTGCGCGTCTCAGCAGGGCGTCGTCGAACGATGGCAGCGAGCGGAACTTGTGGATCATCTCTCGAGACGTCGCGCCGGCAAATGCCAGTCGCGAGCCGGGCGGAGGGATGATGATTGGGTGCGGATCAAATAGCGATGTCCTGATTAAAAGAGGGTCGTCGTTGGCATATGCACCGTCGGTTGCGCCCATATGCGTGTGGCCCTGTTGCGCGCCTCGCGCATTTTCTGGGCTGCGCACGGACTGCTGAAAACGGTGGCTAGGCAGGCTGCTCATCGTGCTGACGGTTCCAGAAACCGCAGCTGTGCCACTGACGCCAGGCGAGCCCTTGACTCCCACGCCGCCATGCTGCTTTCCAGTGGCAAAAAGTGCCGCTGCGTTGTTCAGCGCATTGTTGTTTGTGGCATTATAGATCGTCTCCGAGCCACTGATCCTGTCGCCTTGTGTAGTTGGAGAACCGCTGTGCTTGGATTGCACTGCGTATCCAGGCGGTAGAAACGGCGATGAGTCAGGCCTTGGCCGCTGCGTCTGCTGTGGATGCTTCCGCTGGAGCTTTTCTGACATTATTCCTTTTTTCTGTCGATGCGTTGCTTGCTTGCTGTAGGCGATTGTCTTTGTTCGGCTGGGTAGTATGCTTAACTACCAGGAAGGCGGCGCAAACAATAACGACAGAATAAAAATAGAAGCTTTCGAATATCCCTTATTTCGTAACAGCGTCGTAAGCCGGCTTTTGTATATACGCCTTTTTATTTTTCGGGGCTGCAGCAAGGCCAAGCGCTATACAAAGTAACGGACACTATAGCATATAGAAAGCAAGAGAGCAATTTAAAATTACAAATTCGACGAGAACGAAAAATAGACAAAATTAGATAATAAAAAAAGGGAAAGGCTAGAGAAAAAGGACCAAGCTTGAATAAACTCACAAAGAGCGGTTTGTTTATTTATTTATTTATCTTTGTTTATGCTTAGGCCAGCAGTTGATAATCAGTTAAGAAAAAGGGAAAGGAAAGGAAAGAGAATATACAGGGAAGCAAGCAGCAGTAGAGCAGCGCTACAGGTAGCGTATAGATATATCCGTATTTGCGACAAATAAAAGGAGGGAGAGATAGCCTATTATTTTGTTTGCTGCGACAATATCGAGACAAGAAAAGGGTCGAGTCACACAAGAAAGCAAAGATGCGTATATGTGGATGTGTGGTTTCTGCCCAGTTGGCCGGGATTTACAGCGAGGAAATAGAAAAAAGATACGTTTGCTGTTGTAGCATACAAAATAGTACAAATAGAACGCTATAGAATAAACGAGCGAAAAGGAAATCAAAGAGAGAAAAGCATGCGCCAGAGCCTGTCTTGCAAGAACACTACTGAATACACCGCACACCGCACACTGCATACTGCACACAACACCATTATATCATGTTTGCGCTCAAGCAAATAATAAAAATAAATCAGAGCTGCCAAAAAAGAACAGCGCGTGGATGGGGTAGGGATGAGCATGGAGACAAGCAAGCAAGGCATGCACAGGCAGAAAGCGCCCTTTCAAAGCACGAGCAGGCTGCGAGGCTGGCTTGGACGGCTGGCTGGCTGCATGCTGCGTGCTAATAAAATGGATTTTGGCTTTTGTGAGGCCGCACGGTTGTATGGTCGCTTATCATTGAAATGTGCCGCTTTTGGACGCTGCATTGGCGTAGGCAAACAAGCCGTCTTTCCTTGATTAATAAAGAAAGAATGGCCGCTATTGTGTTTTATATTTGCTTTTGTACGCGGCCCCTCTGGACCTTTCATATCAGCTCATTTTTATTCTTTGCAACCACCTACCTTGATCTGATCCAAGGGTCGAAGAGGCTGGAGGGGATATTGGTTCGGATACGTCTGCGTGTTGTGCGGAGACAGTAATTCGGGCGACACGAGGGGAGAGGGCGCAGAGCTTGTATGGGCGCAGGGAGGAAAGAGGGAAAAGGGATGTGTGAAGGAAAAGTAAGGGAAAGGGAGGCTAGGGCGAGGGTGAAGAGTGATAGGGAAGAGATTAAACTAAAAAAGTAAAAAGTAAAAAGTAAAATAAAATAAAATTGCTGAAACAACGATAAAAATAAAGAAGGCAAGAGCCCAAAAGCAAGCACGTCGAGAGCTTACAAAAGTGTAAACACTGCTGCAGCTTGGTTGGCCAACTTTGGAACCAAGCCCGTGGTGATTGCCCACAGCTCTTTGTGCTGACAATCCTTTGCTGGCCAGCTTTTAGTACTCTTTGTAAAATTTCGTTGTCTTTGTGAAGCTGGACTGCTGCAACAGCACACATCAGCGCTGAAATCGGAAGACGGTCCATGTCACCAGCTTTTTTTTTCATTAGCTGCCAAACAGGAAGCCAAGCGCTGGCCTACAGCTATTGCTCTGCCTTGAGGACCATTATTACATAGCTAGAGCTGCATACAATCGATAGAGAAGGATTAGAATGCGGCATTGTCTGCGGTCACCGATGTCCCTCATTTTCCTCTGACCGATTCTTGTTTTTAGGGCTGCCCTTGACAAAGTGCTTTACTTTGCGCCCGCCGGCTCTGTCCAGGTGGCGCGCGCGATTCTGCTGCTGCTGTGGCTGTGGCTGGGATCGACCGGCGCCGCTGCTCGACCCAGGCATGACCCGCAACAGCGAAGGCGGGTGCGGGATCACGATATCCGTCGGGTCGTCGTGGAGCCCATAGCTCTGCTCCGGGTCGGCATCGTCCCTACATGTGTCCTGACGCCCACTCTGCATCTTGGCGCGGAGCGGGCAGAACTCGCACCAGTTCCCTTTCCACGACCCATCGCCAAGGCACACGTATTCTGGCCCTGGCACGCCATTATTTGCTGGCTTCCATACGCGGTTGCTCACGCCGCATGTAAGCCGGCATTGCCTGGCTGCGTCCTCGATATCCATATCTTCAAGGTCGCGTCGACCCTGCTGCGCCGGCGGGACCCGCAGCAATGATGTGCTCTTTGCTCGGGCTCGTTGCCCGATACCGCGATGCCCAGGAGGTCTGCTGGCATGCTCTGCTTGAGTATCCGAGCTGTCGGAAGGATGCATGCCAGGGCTAGTCGAAGCACTTGCTGCTTTGCTTAGGTTCATGTCGGACTTTGGCCGGCAGTTGGAGCGCAGCTGGGCCAAACGAGCCGACATCTGCGAGACGTCCGAGTCACTCCTGCCTAGCCTGGAATGGCTTAGATGAACGATTCCGCTAGCCCTGGCCAGCCGATCCAGCCGCAGCATGGGGGCCGAGTCAACCAGCATAAACGTGCAAAACAAGACCGACAGCAGAGTGCTGCTGGCAGTCGATGCCGAGATCATAAACATAATGACCTGCTGGTACCGCGCCGCTTCCATAACGTCAGCTCCGCCAAGGATCCAGCCAGTCATCATTCCAGGAATGGAGATAAGGCCCGTGATGCCCATATTGGTTATTGTGGGCAGCATTGCGCTCCTCAAAGCCTCGACGACCACGGGCTTGGTGGCCTCCCACCTCGTTGCTCCAAAGCATAAAGACGTTTCGATTCTGTCTCGGTGCGAGTCAAGCGAGTCCATCACCGACCCCATGCCTATGGACACGCCAATCATGCATTTGCCAAAAAGCATCCCGATTGTAGGTATGAACTTTACTGCCGTATACGGGGGATCCATGTTTAGCGCATATGCGTTGCCAAACAGAGCAACTACTAGCGCGCTGCCCGTGATCGAAACCAATGTGCCAAGGTACATCCAGGGAAACTGCCGCTTGGAACGCCAGTATGTCACCTCGAATGCCGCGAGGATACCTAGGACAAGCGTCATGGAGAATATGTAGACCGGGTTTTCGGTAAGGAAAATCTGCTTCAGCACAAATCCGAGCATTGTTAGCTGTACCACGCATCGAATCGCTGCCACGATGAGACTCGTGCTTAGCCCAAGGCCGAACCAGCTGGAAAGGGCAACGTTGAAAACAAGCATCAGCGATGCGACGCCAACGTTGGACCACGTCAATGGTGCGTCCGGAGCCTCGGGGTCTGTCGGATTTTCTCCCAAGACACTGGCAAACATGTGCGAAAGCGGCAACGCCTGCCACTGCAGACCCGCCATCCAGCCATGGAGTCCGCCCAGCTCCATGTTGTCCTGCATGGTATCGATAATTGGGCGTTGAGACAAAAGATGAAAGACAAGTACAAAAACAAGTAGTATTGCCGACTAAGAAGGGGTTATGTTTTTCTTTTAAGCCGCAGAAGAGAGAGTTGAAAAGGAGAGAAAAAGGCTAAAGATCCTTGCTATAGTGAAACGGAGATAAGAACAAACGCTTTGGTACTGCTTTGTTTATATGCAAACTAACACTCCTTTTCTTCCTATCCTGCTTTTGCATTAAGGGCGTATAGAAAGCAAGCCTTTGATCCAGACCACCGCTGTCGTACGCATATGAGCAAATATTAAGCCATCGTTGTATTGAAAAGAGCACGAAGGCGGGAGTGAAATAAAAAATCAGGACAAGGGCTCTAAGGCCAATGCTTTTCTTCGCCTGTATTGGCCTGCAGCCCCTTTTTTGCAATACCCAAAGCTGTGTTTTCTGGCCAAAATCAGGTAAAACACCGCTCGACCATCCCATACAATGCCCTTGCTGCGGCTCATTCGACGGTGTTTGCCACGGCCCTCCACGACTTCATGCGCACCATGGACCTTTCCGAGCGCAGCCCTGGAGTGCGGGTTCCGCTCTGCGATTTGCTACCGCTGAAGCCGACCATGCCCTTTGTGCTGATCTTCTCGGTGCGCAGCATGGGCTTACTGTCAACCACGGCGAAGGCAACGGCCACGGACGCAGAAACAACGCCCAGAGCCACCGATGCAGCGATCATAAACATGATGACCTGCTGGTACCGCGCAGCATCCATGACGTCGGCACCACCGAGGATCTGGCCGCTCATCATCCCGGGTATCGAGATCAGGCCGGTGATGCTGACGGCGGTGATCGACGGAATCATCGCAGTGCGCGCAGCCTCGACGACAATCGGCCTCAGGGCCTCCCACCTGGACGCGCCAAAGCAGAGCATGGCCTCGACCGTGTCTCGCCTAGCGTCGACCAGCGACAGCACAGACTCCATCCCCAGCGCTGCTCCAACCATGGTGTTTCCATATACCATGCCCATGGTTGGAATAAACTTGGATGCCGTCAGCGGCGGATCAAAATTCATGGCAAAGGCGGCGCCAACAAGTCCCACGCTCAGCGAGCTGCCGCAGATGGAGAAAAGCGCAATCCAAAACATCCCCTTGACCGTGCGCTTGGCCTTCCATTCGGATACCTCCAGCGCCGCAAGACCGCCCAGGACAACTATTCGCTCATGTCGAAAAAAAGTGAAATAAGGATTAGGATCTCACTCCTGGTCATAGTGGTCTTAATGAATTGATACGGCAAGGAAATTAAAGCAAAGCAAAAAAATGAAATATTGCTGTAGCCCATCCATCAAAGTAGAAGCATGCGATCTAAGCGCACTTACCAGTTATGCCAAGGACTATCAGTGGATTGTTTGTTGCGAATACGCGCTTGAGCAGCAGCCCTAGCACGGTAAGCTGGACGAAGCACCGCGTGCCAGCAACCAAAATCTGCTTTTCGAGATGCAGTCGCATTGCCGAAGAGATGGCTACGTTAATCAAAAGGAGCAATGCTGCCAGCGCTACGTTTCCCCACGAGAGAGGCTTGTTTTCATCGGCTTCTAGTTTAAAGATCATCTCTAACTAGGTAGTGTGATGTATAGATAAAAAAGAAGAGTTGGCTAAAAGACAAAGAAAAAGAAAAAGTGAGAAACAGGTTGCGCATCCTAAACACTAAACACTAAACAAAAACCAAAACCAAAAACAAAGGGCAAAGGCAAAGGCAAAGGCAAAGGCAGGGAGGGCAATGACTAAAAAAGATATTTTTTAATAGCGATTGTGTGAACGTCTAAATTGCAGCATATCCGGCACATTTGCAATCCGCTTGCTTTTAAAAAGGGACAAGCCAAGGTAAACGATTAGTTGTCCGTGTACTTGCTCACCCAGCATTGTTCAGATATGCATTCCCCTGAGCCATGTCCGTACTTTGGCTTTTTGTGTACAAGATGCATGTATGAGTCAAAGGTTGGCTAATAAATAAGCGCAAAACTCGCAGATAAGTGCGCGGACATTTAAGTTATCTATGTGACGCAGTCAGTCGCTTTGACCCAGCCAGCCAGCAAACAATCGACAATTGACAACCGAGACTTTTTTAGAGCATCGATGGCAATTGTCTAAAAAGGGCAGTAAACCAGAAAAGTGGAAGCATTGGAAAAGACCAGAAAAATCGATAAAACAAATAAAACAAACACGCTATGCACACTCTTTTGTCATTATATCAGCCCGAGTTGCTAGGCGAGTTATCGGAAACAAGCTGCAAAAGCTCCTGCAGACGAGTCTGGGCGTGCGTCTTCATCTGCACGACATCCTCGAGAATAGTAACAACATCTTCGTTGATCTCTCCGCGACGCATGCGACATCCGCGCTGGACGCTCTCCCACTCGGCCTCGGCATGTGCCAGCGCGGCCTTCGACTGCAGCTCGCCCTGCGAGATGTCTCGCCGCATGGCAGCGATGTCGGCCTCCAGCTGCTCGATCTGCGCAGTCGACGCGCGCGTCTCGGCCATTATGATCTCTCGCAGCTCGAGATACCTCTGATTGTGCCGCTTCGCCTGCTTGTCCATCTCGTCCACGCGCTCCTCCTGCTCCATCCGCGACTCGCAGAGCTGGTCCATCTTTTCGCGCAATTCAAGCACAGCGGTCTGCGTGGCGTGCAGCTGGCTCGCAAACACGTCGCATGCGCGCTGAAGCGCCGGCCGCACGTCGCGACGCAGATCGACCGAGGTGACCTTTAGACGGTCGTCTGTGCGCGTGTCCACGGTTAGCTCGATGTTGACTCCGCCCAGCGGATCCTCCTTGGCCGAGTCCGGAAGCCCCAAAGACGCGCTCTCATCGGCCATCTCGACATCGTCGTCTTCGCTGCTTCCGCTGGCCTTCTTCGTCAAAGAAGCCATGTTGATCGCGCTCTTGCGCGTGCCCACGAGCCCCAGCTTGTGCGCCTTGGACGAATATTCCTGCACCAGCGTTTCCACGTCGTCGAGTACGCGCTGAAGCTTGATCTCCTTGTCCCAGACCGCCTTGGTTGCCTCCTGCACCTTCTCCTGCACGGTTTTCAGGGTCTCAAGAAGCTGGTTGCGCTCAGAGTTCATGCGGTCCACGTCTTCGGTGCTTATCTGCTGGGCATCCACCACCTTCTGGATATCCGCCTTTTCCCTCTCCAGGGCCATCTGCTCGACCTGCGCCGCGTCCTGCTGCTGACGCTGGTTAGCCACAAAGTCAGCCATGCGCTGGTGCTTGCTCTCAAGCCGCTGGATGTAGCTCTCGAATTTCTCCTTGTCCGAGATAAGCTCAACGCGCTCGCGCTCAAGCTGCACAAGCGGCGACTCGTTGCTCTGCAGGGCATCCAGCTCGGTCTTTGCGTTTGCCAAGCGGCGCTCGATTTCAGCGGTCTCTTGTATCAAATGCGCGTTCTTCTGCTCAAACTGCCGAGCAAGCGCCTGCTCCAATTCGACCGGCTCTTCTCCAGAGTCGAGCCAGACCGGATATGCCTTGGAGAGATAGTCGAAGAATACCCGGTCGACAAACTGCACCGAGTCCTTGAAATCAGAGTCATTCACATCGATTTCCTGAGGGTTCATCTGCGTGACGCACTCGATCAGCTCGACCAGCCACAGAAGCATGGCCAGCAGCCCAGGCCAGGTCGACATTGACCCAGCCGAGTAGATGTGCGATCTGCTGATGTTGTTGACATACGGGTAGCGGATGCCCCGCAGAATGTTCAGCGCGTCCTCCTCGAACTTTTTCTGATACACGTATCTGGGGTCCAGCTGCGCATACAGGAAGCGGAATATGGTTTGGAAGTCCTTGACGGTTGGCGTCGCCAGCGTCTTCGGCGTCAGCAAGCCCGGATACCCGTGCGTCGATAGATAGCTCACAATTCTCTGCTGGGCCTTTGCCTGAAACGCGCGCTCTTTGATAGCCCTGGGGTCCTTTACAGCGCCTCCGTTGCGCGATATGGTCCCTGGTGCGGCGATATTCATCGTGGTTCTTCTGGTGCTGGCAAACACGCTCACGCGTCGGTTGATGCGGTTTGTAGCCGGCGTCTGCGCTGCCAGCCGGGCGCCAAATCCACCAGCGGCACCGGCGGCCACGTTGTTGCGCGCATGCGACATCGGAGGATTGTTGCCGTTGCCGTTGCCGAACAGGCCACGCGTGGTTCTGGCTGGCGTCTGCGCGCCGAGCAGACCTGGCGCCTCGGTCTTCCGTGCCGTCTGCAATAGCGACGATGTAGCTGGTCCCTGCCCAAACATCGATGGTGCCATGGACGCACGGGGCGGGCGTATCATCGACGGCTGGGGAATAGAGCTTCCATCGCCAATGTTCATAGTCGTCCTCCTTCGGGCATTCATGTTTGTCTGCGCCAAATCAGATATACAGACACTAGATTAAATTAAATTTAAACGAATTTAAAGTTTCGAAATAAAAAGGTAAATAAATAAATAAAAAATAGACTGGTTATTAACAGCAAAACAAAGCAAAGCAAAAGGAGAAGCAAGACATGCTCTGACTAAAAAAGAGTCCCTGTTTTTCTTTAATCGTAAACAAAGAAACTGACGAGAATTTTTCTAATGGTAGATTTGGCCAACCAATCACAATAAGGGCTGGATTTACTTGTAAAAATGTGAAAAGCAAGTAAAGACGCTGGAAAGACGAGGGTATATGTAGTGCATAATTGCTGATAGATATATGTTGCGCAGGGCGGAGAACAAGAGGACCTGACATCAGCGTCAAATGTACCTCAGCACTCAAGATAGTAGCAGACCATTGTGATCTATTTACGACTATGTGCGCTAGAGCTATAAAGCGCAGCTTTATCTTAAATATTCCACTTTTCTTGTTTCTTTAGTATTAACAACAATCTCATATTTTTATTATACTTTTTTTTACCTCGAAACATATATTTTTTATTCAAAAAAAGAAATTTTTATAGTCGTTTAATGAAGAGAAACGAGAATCGCCAACACTACCCAACCACATGGTTTATTTTTTCCCCTATTTATGGCCCATATACCCAAATCAATAGCTAGAATTCGAATAGTTCCGGCTAGCCACAAGGCGCTCATTAACGACGGACCAGTCGACGACCTCCCAGAAGCGCTTGATATAGGTCTCGCGATCAAGGGCATAGTCAGGCATATAGGCTTCCTGCCACATGCTGAGACCGATGATGGGTGTCAGTCTGGCGAATGGGCGGCGAGAAACGGTTTTGTGGATCGTTGCATAAGAGGCGGCTTTAGGATGAGCGTTCTTTGTCGACGGCAGCGCAGTGAAGGGGCTGCCGGCGTTGAATGTGTTCATCACCGAAAGCCGGCCGCTGGAGTCGGCAACCAGCCATGTCCACCCGTTTCCAAAAAGTGCCAGAGCACACTGCTCAAAGGTTTCCTGGAACCGCTCGAATGAGTTGAAATCGTTCGCAATTTTGCGCCTAACATCGTCTCTGAGCGGTCTGGGATCGTCGGTCAGAGTTTTAAGGAAAAAGTCGATGTTCCATGCCTGCGACGCGTTGTTTGTCAGCGGGATCTTATTCGGATTAAGGGCCGAGTCGGTGATAACGTGCATAAGCGCCTTGGACTCGTACTCGGTTCCCTCGGACAACCGGTTGACGTTGTCGATCAGCTGAACCTGGCGCATGTTGTAGAGAAAGTCAAGCGAGGGTGCCGACAAAAAGGGCGCAAGTCCGTTTTTAGCGTTATAGGGAAGGATCGAGGGCTGGTGGTACTGGGCCACAAGGACACGCTGCTATTGAAAAAAGAAAAAAGGTTATCAATAGGTTCGTTTGTTTAATAAAAGTCTGTTTTCATTGCTCGATTTGCGCAAACAGGCTGGCAGCTCTCAAATGCGACTATGAGAACACACACTGTTCCAAGCGCGCTTATTGTTGCTTAAATTACCTTGAGCGACTGGACAACAGGTGAGCGAGCACGGCCGATAATGCAGAACATGGTTAGCACAGCGCGAGTATACAGAGATAAACAAAAAGAAATCTAAGTTTGTTGAAGAAAACAAAATGCAAAGAAAACAGAATTGAAAATGACAAGTACTTCTACCCCAAGCCAAAAAAAAATAAAGACCAGCTTATCATTTTCCTCTTCATCTCATTATTAATTTTTCCTCTCTGATCATGCTTGATCTGATCTGAACCGAGATCACGCTTTGCCATAACTGCTTCGCCATGGCTAAAAAGTCAGTTGCGGGGGTATTGTGGCAGCAGATCAGATCAGCTACGCGCTAACGTCGCCCATCTTTCGACACAATAAAACATCCATATATATACATATTCAAATATACCTTTTTTCTTTATTTTTCCTAGCTTGCGCTTTGCTATATCTGTTTGGGGGAACCGGTATCTAGGACATGGACGATATGCTTGGCTACGAGGGCGGGGCTGTCGACAGCCTCGTTTGCAACATCTACGTCAGATCAGAACCCTGCAATGGCCAGTGGCTGGCTGAAACAGACGTGGAAAAGCTGCGTCTATGGCAAGCCAAGATATATGCATTTTTTGCGACAGAGACAGAGGGGTACATATGGAACAGAGAGCCTCCCTGTTTTTACGTCGACACTGTGGGAAAAGGTAAACACACGCTGGAGGCATGTGCAAGCGAGCTGTGCAGCAAGCAAATGATGGCTTACCGACATATCAATTGTCTCTATTTTTTGCAGCAGATTGGCTGGGTATAACAAAGAGAATGGTGCGAAAGGGGATGGTTTTATTTGGTAACGATCTTGTTTGTCTTTTAATTTATCTTGTCATCATGTAGCAGCTTGCATTTCAGGGAGGATGACCCATGGTGATTCGGTCGACGATGAATGGCTGGTCGTATGGTTGCTACGAGAGGCAACAAAAAAGTTTCCAACGGTGATTGTTAGGTATATGACTAGAGCAATATAAAACAAGGATGTTTTATTAATTTTATTTAGACAGACTAATCTACATGCATATACTCGACATTACTGATTCCCCCCTCTGGTTTTTTTTTGCTGCCTATGATTATCTTTTCACATATCTTTTATTTAAAAAAGAATAGTGTTCACGATTCAGACGGCGAGTTTTTGCTTGCAGAGGCTGCAATGCATATTCCGCACTGGGTCACTCCTGAGAATAGTCAAAATAGGGTAAATATCATTAATCTGCACATATATGATGTTTTGTTAGCAAAAAAAAAAGATAAAAGGAGGAAACCAATGCAGGTTAGGGTCTTTTTTGCTTATTTGTTTGCTTGCCTTTTTGTTTTCTTTTAGCATCGCCTACCGGTAGCTGCGCCATTTTTGTTTTCACACTGAGCATATTTAATTTTGTATGTGTATGTTGCCTGTTTGATAAAAAATGGCAATAACTAACTCGCACCAACATATGTGTATTGTTTTTTATTATATTGTCTGCTTGCCTTCAAGCTTTTTAATTCATTTAAAACGTGACCACCTTAGGTGTTTATTCATCAGGGACGCCTGCACATTGTGCCATTATCCATAAAAAGCAAGCATAATTGGGATGGCTCAGGGCAGCTGCGCATTGATGATGCACTGGTCGCAGTTTCAAGTCTTGAAAAGACGACGTTTGCGAGCACATTGGCAGAAAATGCGGCGTTTGTGCGCTTGGCAGAGTAAGTTGCATTTCTATTCAACAAATAGAGAAAAAATAAGCACATCTAAACAAGGCATTTATTAGCGTTAATTTCTTTTTCAAGTTGACATGTTTAATTATCTGTTTATTTGGGATGGGGAGCGAATGCCACTCTTGCTTATTTTGTAGATTTCCTCAGAAAATGTTGCAAAGCGTACACCGAGCACGCTGCAAGCTGCCGGCTTTGGTTGCATGCCTGCTATCGCGCAATCCCCAGCTGATAGCTGCTGCAACGGAAATGGTGTACTCGAGCGACCAGCAGCAGCTAAGAGTATGCAACGAGATAAGATCATTCGAGCTCGAGCCATCTGTCATGGTGACTGTGTGCTTTAACCGGGTTCAGTATGCTAAGCTGATGAGTCGGAATATCGGTGTTCTTCGAGCATTTGACATCCCGTCCGAGCAATCACTGGATCACAAAGCAAGCGTGCTTGGAATGAAGATAGTAAGTGTTGCTGTGATATCTATTGTTGTTTTTGGTTTGTTTTGCTTTTTCTTCCTTTGTACTTGGATGTCTATGATGAATAAATAATGCATGCAACCTGCCGAAGTTCAGGACTGGCATGCATCGCTGGAATGCCGAAATGGAAGGCAAAAGTGGATATGGTCATATCACGGCACCTGCACTAATTAAGCAGCATCAAGGGTAATCCATTTTTTTCTAATGCTAAATGATATAGACATGTGGCTTTGAGATGCTTATCAACAAGGGCATCAAGCGGCGTACGGCATCGAGTAACCGGGGCTCAAGGGATGCAGCTATCAAGGTAAGAGGACATCGTGTATAAGCCGGTTTTCCTTCATAGCTGTACGTTTACGTTTATGCGTATGCGTATGCGTATGCACTGGGTACTGGACTATTTTCTATTGAAACAATAGTGGTCGTCGTTTTTACGCCTCGCGCATCTGTGTCCTATACAGGGCCGAGGGCTATTTGCTCGGCTGCTTGCTTCTGGATCATGCAAGGAGGTGCGGATACATGATGTATGTCCAAGCAATTATACCCGAGCCCTTTAATTTTGCAGTGAATATGTTCAAATAACATGTTTGATCTGCTTTTTTGTTACAAAATCCAATATGGCATATGCGTGCACTACCTTGTTTTTTTGTAGCTCGTATTTGAATTTTTTTAGCATCCAACTGCAAGTGGTTTTGTCTGTAAATATCTCGCTCCTGTTTACGTCTGCATACACTGCAGCATCAAGCCAAGCAGATTCTCGTTATATCTTCCATATATGCAGTCTGTGGAATCTGCACGGGCAGTGATATGGAAGTTGGAAGCTAGATTTCTATGGCTCGACGTGCACACGTGTAATTATGAGAGGGATATGTATTCAACTTGTTTTATTTCTATACACTTCAACCTTTTTTTTGCTAAAATGCCAATGTTAAAGACATATGCACCTAATGTCCGCGAATAAAATTTTGCATATGTAGGCAGAAGACGAGGCTCCAATGAGCGATTTCCTAAAGGCTCTGGAACGGGTTGGCCATTTCGAAAATCTGCAGACTGCTTCTGAGGCGCTCGAGCAGCGCAAAAGCCGTGCCAAGCAGCACTTTGCAGCCAGTCAAAGGCAAGTAGCTGCTGAACATTTTTTTTTAAAAAATTGTGCAATGAACGACATTTTTTGTCAAGACCGTTGCTCATGTCTAACAATGGAATTTTAGCTAACGACTTCTTGAGAATTTTGTTGTGCGAGTCTGTTGGGGGGACGGGAATGCGCAATTTTGCTGATCCCCTTTGTTTGAATGGCGACAATGGCAATTGCAAAACGGTCTGTATAATAGATATTCCGCCGAAAATGGACTAGCGACAGAGCTGTTTATCAGCCAGGCGGCACAGTCCGTAGACAGCGAGCTTGCGCTTTACCGTTCGGACCGTGTCGATCTGCCGAGCGATTCGGATCCGGCGATTGACGAGGATGACTCGTGGCTCATGCTCGAGCCAGACGAACTTGATGCACTGATGCGCAAGGCCGAAGCGCTCGTAAGCGAAATAGCACCGGTAAGAGAAGAGTTTATTCTGTGGAGCCCGCGACTTGTTTATGCTTACAAGCGCTCATTTTGCGTATAAATCAAGCAGCGGGTTTCCTATGCTTTTGATGTTTTTTTGTGAGAGCGGCTTTGCGTGTTGTGGTGGTTGAGCAAGAAAAACAGGTTTGATGCTCATCTCGCTCGATATATAAAATTTAGCTGCAGAGCATGCAGCGTTCCCGCAGCACAGGTTCATGATGCGCGATTGGCTGTGTGGCTAACAAGTTGAGTTCCCAAGTACAGCTACCCCCCCCTGGCCAACCAGCCAGCACACGCTTTGGATCGTCATATTTTTTCATTCCTGCCCATGCATGTCGCCACCAGAAATTACGCTACGACAGTTGCCTGTGTTTTGGAGGAGAATTTATTTCTTTTTTGCTAGAATTCAACCAACGCCCCTCTCTCGAGTGTGCGGGTTTTTCCGAGGCTTTAATGTACATGCGCGCCGTTCCTTCAACGGGCGGCTTTTGGTTGACCAAAACTTGCACGGACTTTGCAAGAGAAAGAGTACGCTTTTACTTGTGCTTGTTGCCTGATCCGAAGATTATTTAATAGCACAAAGACAATCATGATTGGGTTGGTGCGGGTTCCATCGGCCATGCGACGCCATGTCTTGCCTCTCCATGTATTTCTCTTTCTCTCCCTCTGCTAATTCTCGGCTTTGCGATGCTCTACTGCATCTCGCTTGACGCAGATGCAGCAATCTAGCCGCTTTTATTGGAGATGCCTGGCGAGACTGGCATGTATATCGTGCCATCTTTTTGGATTGGTGTGAGCAGCATTTTTCACATCTTGCCATTTCGCTTTCCGGCCCCCTCCTCCTTCCCTCCCCCAATATTTTCTTTGGTATTGCTTGCTAGAGACAGCGCCCCTGGACTGATGGTCGAAGCGATAAAGACAGATGCTGCACAGGTGCCAGCCATCTTTTGTTGTGAGGGTGCTTAAAGAGCTTTTTTATATTTATTCCGATGCCAAGCTCCGTGTTTTCCCGTCTACAATACATTGCAACGAAAACGTGCAACAGCGTGCATCGGGGAATTAATGAGGAAACAAGACATATTTTGGAAGCGAATATTGGCAATGATAATCCCTGTCTTTTTTTCAATGTTGTAAACATACATTCTGGCACATGAGCAGGGGTCGGGTTTCTTTCTATTTCAAACGAGCAAAAAAGGAACCAATGAAAGAACTGTGCTAATTTCGAATACTTGCATTGGCTACTTTTGTGGTTTATACACTGCTAATGTGATTAGGGTGAGGGTGGCAGCAAGGATGCATCTCTCGGCAACTCGGAATCGCTTGGAGATGGAGATGGCGCAAGCCAGGGAGCAGACGAGGCAGCAAAGGGCCTTCAGGGCATGCTCGAGAGCTTCGAATCCTTCTTGGCAGTCAATTCGGGGGTAGAAGGTGCAGAGATGTTAAAGTAAGTGCAAATGACGTTGGTTTGTAGTGTTTAAAAAAGTATTTACAACAAACGGCAATGCATGATTGGACATTGTTTCGATATGCGCATAGTAGCATGCCATCACATGTTGCTACTTGAGCATATACGGATACGACATTTCTTGCTTGTTTATTTATTCGCGACTATTTTCCAATGCCCCTGAACACGGCAAAATATCTATCCAGACGCTGCCTTTTTTTGCTAAAGCACTCTGGTTTCTGAATTTGAATCTACTGATTACAAATCGTTTCCGATTTCATGATACACCCACAAACTTCTTTATTTGGGCCTAAACGTGCTCTTGCTGTAGTGATTTCCAAGCCGAGGAGTACGGTGAGGACAGCGACGAAGACATTGACATGGATGCAGACGGCGTGCTAGGGGCGCTGATGGAGGCAATCGGTAGGTAGAAAGCCTGGAAACGTAAAGCATTGTGCTTTTCTTTCCGAGTTCCTTATTGCGCTTTTCTGTAAAGTACAAAGCCATGGATAGAGTTTTGGTCTCTATTTTTATCTGAAAAGCTCTAAAGAATAGGGTTTTTCTTTTTGCCAAAAGGTGTCTTTTATTCCTTTTTTCTTTTTGTGCGCGTGCTAGTGCTTAGAAAGAAGCTGCTTAAAAAGCAAGCGCAATTTTGTCAAATTCACCACTGTCATTTTTTATCCCGTGCAGCTTGTCAAAATAAAAAAAAACATATTTCCCCCGCATGCTTTTTTAATTTTCCATAGGCATTCGCGAACTGTCAGAGCTTGACAAGGCGTACAAGGCACGCGGAGAATTTGCTGAAAAGGACAAAGATACGCGGGAGCCACAAGGGTCGCCTCCCTCAGTAGCGCCTACGCCTACAACCACAGCTGCTACCGCTACTGCTACTGCGCCTGCTCCCGAGGCTGCAATTCCTAGACCCACCAGCGCAAACGGTGGCTCGCGGGCTGCCGATGCAGAGGCAGGCGAGGCAACAATGGCTAGGATCATGGACGCAATGGACCTCGAGCTTTCTGCAACGCCCATCGGAAAATCATTCGTTCACTGCAGTCCAGAGGCCGACTCGGATGCAAGCGATGGTGAGGACAATGGAAACAGCCTGGAAACGATGCCCGACGTGAACGTAGATCTCAACCTGGTGGAGAACATTGTTCAGTCGTTCCGCGCCCAGGAGGGCCTACCCGGTCCCGCTGGAACAATGCTGGGCCAGTTTGGCGTCTATCTTCCGCCCGATGGCGGCGACAGCGACAGTGACGGCCACAGTGGCAGTGGCACCCGCTGAGGCGGTCTATCTATTTGCCTCACTGATAGTCATTTTGCGATCGTCGGCGCCAATGAAGCAGCAAAATTGGCTAAAATAAATAAATAGGCATTTTTTAGTATTGAAAAACATGCATCAATAGACAGTTTTCTATGGATTGTATTTAATGTGCATTACTGTGAGCTAGTGTTTTATTTCGCGTGTTTGTTTGGTTGTTTTGCTTTGCTCGTCTCTTTATTTTCTGTACGACCTGCTTGTTGCAATCCATTGATTTTGGCCAGCCTGACTGCTCCAAAAATGGTTGCTTTTAGAGACGTCTCTCGTGGCCTTTGGATTTTTTGTACGATTGCGCAAATACCGAGCAGATTTGCAAGGGATGTTGGAAAAAAGGCTGGTTTCCCAAGAACTGAAACGATTGGCCACGATTGATCCCTGAGGATACTACTGTTTGGCTGTTTTCGAGCAAGCCGGCACTTCAAAATAAAAAATACGGGTTTTTTACCGCGTAAATCCTGCTTTTTTTGTTGGCTGCCAAAGAAAAAATACATGTTCCAAACAGGCAATCACTTGGGCGCTTGGCCACTTTTTATTCTTCTCACCTGTCGCCAGGTTGTCCAGCTTTACTTGTTCTGAAACGAAGAGCATGTACAGTTGGGAAAAAAGCCCTGGTTACCCCATTTGGCGGGCTCTGTCAGTAGCGGAATCCCTATGTGTCTCGGAGCTGTCTGATTTTTATATTTCCGGCGAGAAAGCAGCATTTGCCTGGCACGCCGACGCATGTCTAGCCTCGGGTCCGAGGGGCAAAAAGCAGCGAGCGTAGAAACCTGTCTGCAGATGACACACACAACCATATACACGACATTTATGTTGGGCAATTGCCTTTTATTTTATTTTTCCAATGTGATTCGAAATGATTACCGCTTCCACGGTACGTATTGGTGCTGTCTATTGGACAGATGTGCCTTTTGATATGATCTGCTACTATGTGTGGGTGCAATCAAAAGCCAAGGACCCAAAGCCAAAGAGAAAAAGCGAATGTAATAACCGTGGCCATTTGTCCGCCCGATCCCCCTCTCCTACTCGAAGTGGTTCCAGAACGACCAGCAAAGAGTAATAGCAATAGACAATAAACAAATGCTCCATATTTCTGTGTTGCAATCTAGAGAAAGATTCAAGGATTAGAACCGAAGCTAGGACAAGGAGGTAAACAAGAAAAAGCGGGGTCCGTTTACGGGTATAGGCCATATCCAGATTCAATGACTTTTTACTTACTCCGAACATGGAAAGCAGCTGAGTTTTTTTTTTCAAGGAATGGAGCTCGAAGCCCAAAAAGGGCAAAACAGGCTTAAACACATATCTAAACCGTGACGGCGATGGACGATTCCACACCTGGAAACTGGACATCAGGGAGTCCATTAGTGTGTCCAAAGTCAGGGCATTGCAAGTTTTATGTCACATTCCAGAAACGGCCGACGCAGATAACACCAGCAGCCGTAAAGCTTCCCTTTTTTGCCAGTGCCATTGGCAAGGTTTGCGCGTAGAAATGATAACGTAAAAAGTGCGAATTAGAGACCACAGAGCGAGGCCACTCTTGGGCAAGAGCTGGAAAAAGCCACCAACGTGCCCAAATGACTCAAATACGGTGGGCGCCGTAGCTACGTGGTGCATTGGCCGATATTTTCTTGTACTCACTAGCTCAGGCCAAGCCGCAGACGTGCACCGGGTCTGCGCAACGGCGAGGCGACCTTGCGAGCCTGGCTGAATGAAGTGGAGCAAAGCGGAACAAAGCCAAACGGACCGAGCAACTGTTTACGACGCATGTTGGGCTGCAGAGCTACCATCCACGGAAAAAATAACGGCAGGACAGGGTTGCGGGTCTGCTGCTGCGGGCGCCACCGGGAAGAGAGCGACAGATATGCCCGAAAAGGATATATTGAGAGGCGGCAGACCCGCAATATGATGCGCGACATTTGGACAGCGACGGCGCAGTGAAAAGGCCCGGGGGTCTCATTCTGGGATCGAGGAGTCACACATCGCGAGGTTCGCCGCTGGATAGCCTGGACGCAGAAAAGCTTGCTCTGTTGCTAGCCATACAGAAAAAGCTCTTGTGATGTGTGGGCGCGAGCGGTACGCAAGCACACCACCGACAAGCACATCCCTGGCCCAAATTAGAAAGCCGGTACATCGCTATCAGAGAAGCGTGTTCTTGCAACAAACCAAATGAGGATGGCCAAGGTGCTGTAGTGCGCGGCGGCATCGCACGGCACAACGGAGCGAGGCGAAACGAGGCAATTGGGAGGGATGCAGGGCCAAGAGACGCAACATTGGGCAGAAAAAAATGGACGCGATAATCGTTTTTGAAAAAGCGCATCTGTGCCCACATCACGTTTCGCGCTGCTGCCAAACAGAAACAAAACGCTGGGGGGTGGGGCGCTGGCATCAGGGGGGGGTGCGGCGTGGGGAGGGGGGCTAGCTTTATTATTTAACCTGCATCGCAGCACAGAGTACGAGTGAGAGAACGACAAAAGCGGCTAACTGCAAAGAAGTGGAGTGCATCAATAACAGCCGTGGTCCTGTTCTTTTTTAGCGGGCGATGAGCAACACCAGCGGCAGCACCTACTTGCCAGCGAAGCGCTAGCTGCGCCCGCTTCAAGAACAGGGCAAGCACAGGGCCTCCCCTCCAAGGCCGAAAAATATTTTTTCTTCCCTTCGTGCGATGCACTGGTGCGTGTTCTGCGTTGTCAGTCTGGTCATTTAAAACACATGGAGCCTCCGCCATTCCGTAGTTTTTTGTTTTCAACCCGAGTCCATTCCTCCCAACTTTCTCCAAGTTCTTTGTTGTCTCTTTGTCTTGCCGCTTCTGATGCTTTTGCACTAATAATCGAACAAGAGTACGTAGCCATGCCAGCTAGCCAGCGACTGTGCTTTGCTAAAACGCAGCAGCACAGTCGGCTGTTTCCGTATCCGTCTACCAGGTGTGCCTTTACACACGCGAGTAGCACAGTCAAAGCTAATTAAATCAAAAGTCGCTGGCATAGTTGGATTTTCTTTAGTCAAAGAAGTCATTCGTGCTTATCCGTATACCATTATATCCCGCCTGTCGATTCGCACAAAACAAAAACCTCCGCGTAAAAAAAGCAGCAAAAGACGCTGGCAGTGCCTATTATATACACAAGCTGTCATTTCGCGTTTCCTTTGTTAAACAGCGTCGACTGCGCTGCGCGCGCTAGAGCGCATGTCAAATCTCTTTACTCCTTTGAATAGGAGTGCGCGCCTCCTTTAGCTTCAAAGCTTCTTTTTTTCGCCAGCGGCCACTGCAAACAAAATGGAAGCGATATTATTTTGTTTGCTAAGCATTATTGTTTTCTGC
This sequence comes from Coemansia sp. RSA 2599, assembly GCA_027575335.1. Lineage (NCBI taxonomy): Eukaryota > Fungi > Kickxellomycota > Kickxellomycetes > Kickxellales > Kickxellaceae > Coemansia > Coemansia sp. RSA 2599. The sequence goes on along the minus strand of JANBOW010000007.1, from coordinate 46,541 downwards.
GCTATTAAACTCTCTTTTGCTGCCTGCTCTGGTGCCTTTTTGCCTTTGGTGCAGTTTCAAGGTTATTCCTGGAAACAGACATAATTACAAAGGGTTTTATTATGCCTTATTTCTTCCAAAAGAAAAGAAAAGAGGTTGGCCAAAAGAAGCAAAAAAGAGCCCTGGCTCCTTTTTTATTTCTTTCAAATTGAATTGCGGGTATCCATATTTGCTTTCTTTCTGCGCTAAGCACCCAGCTTTTCTTTTACATTCAATCGCTGAATTTTTTCCTATGTGGGTTTCAAAGGAATTGCTTTAGAAGAAGCAGAGGACAAAAAAGTGCACGATTTTTTGTATTTTGCAGCGGGTAGCTTTCTTTGTAGACGGCCGCAAGTCAAAGCCTAGCTATTTTCTCCCCTACTTGCTCTCTTCTTCCTGCTGCATATTCAAGATTTGGATTCACCGATCGGCTATATATACTAGTTGCCAAGACGACGTTTCCTTTCATGTTTTCTTGGCACACAAATTCCATTTTTTTGCATTAGAGTTCCACAACTATTATTTCTTGGCATAGTCTATTTTGCATTTTTCAGCATATTCACTTTCATATCCTCTCATTGCATTGCATCCAAGTACGACAATCCAAACACCGACAAAAAGCCTAATATCACCGTATTTTTCTTAAATTTTATAGAAAAATACCCTTTCTAGTATACGAGCAACTGCTTCTACGCCAAGACCGTCGACCCGCAAGAACATCTACCACATTTCTTAATAACAAAGGCTTTGATAGCTTGTTATAAACCCATCTCCGCTCGACGTTCAACGCCCCCTATCTCCCTTTTTAATCATACCAATGGAGCAGATCAACTCTGAGCAGCACCTGTCCTGGAACCCACAAGAAGGTAAGCACCAGGCCTTTTTTGCCTCTCTGGCTTCTGCTACAAAGATATTTTTAGCAAGATAATGTAGCTAGCCGCTGTTTTTCAATGCTTTCTATAAAGGCACAGCAAACACGCCAAAGCCCGCGCAAAGAAAGCAAAGCAATGGTACAAAACAAACGCTAGCTGCCTGCAACCATCCCCTGTTTGCCTTGTACATGCACAATATGCTTTTTTCTTTCAAAAAAGCCATCTTTTGTATGTTGGTAACAGCGCATAATAATTGCATTTCTAGGCTTGGCGCAATTTTGCGCACGATTGCTACGTGGTTTTTGCTATAACCGCTATTCTTTGTTTTATTTTTAAGCTTTATTTCTCGCGCAACAGCGCGCCATCCCTTCTTTTTGTTTATGCGCTACCACTAGCCATTTTCGGCAGTGCCACTGCATTTGCTATACGCAATGTTTGCTGCCGTATGTGTCTGAACAATATGACTTTATATTTTCATTGCCACACATTGTTCAGACAAAGAGGGGGTGCATCCCCTTGGTGACCTGCATTGCGCCGAGCGCTGATTGTGCGTAACCAAAACAAACCAGGAAAAAAAGCGCTCCCTGCTTCTGGTCTTTGTTGTTTGCTTTGCACTATACTGACACGCCGGTCATTTGTTTCGTTGACTAGAGGCGAGACAATAATGCAAAAGGCGCTTTCTTTGCTCAAATGACTGAGCGGCTTGAGCAGAGACCTGCTGCGGGTCTCGCGACAAACAGCAGAACACCTAGACTGCTTGAATATGCAAGCGTCTTGTCCTTTAGCCCTACATATTGTTTCTAGCTGCCTGGTTCATATGGGCCCGCACGTTATTTCAACTAGAATCCCTGTGTTCTAAACATCATCTATCTGCATCAATCCTTTTTTTTGTACTTTCTTTAGAAACCAGCGTTCACATTGCACCTCTGAGCCAGGACCAGCATACACGGGAGAGCATCGTGCCCAACTACGAGCCAGCCTCTGTAACATTGAAGCCACCTTTCCATTCCTCCAAAAGCGATACTCTGTCGACAGATATTGCTGGCGCCAACTGGGAGGGCGCCGATCTGCTGAACAAATCCGCTTTGCCCGCGTCGTCCGAGGCCTCCAAGGCTAGTGATCTGAACACACATCTCCCTGCAGAGTCTCTCTCGGTTTCCTTTGTGAACCTCAGCCAGCCCATGCCTGTCAAGGCAAGCGTTTTTGGTGGGCCAGTCGGCATGGCCTACGACTCATCGTCTCTTATGTTTGCCCCCAGCGACATCTCTGTTTCCACTGGCGACGTCGTTTCGACGCTATCTACAGCTATGACAAGCGCAATGTCCTCCACCAATACTCTGAACGCGCATGTCATGTCCACGGGTGCGGCAACCGAGCACTGCCTAAGCACGAACTCGTCTCCTGTGCTTAACAACAGCGGCGGTGTTAGCCAGAAGAGTTCCTCTCCTGCCAGCATGTTCTCTGGGTCTACACATCTGACCATGACCAGCATGCCCGCCATGCCCACGATTCTCCCCACGCCTCTTTCGCGCGAAGACCTTCTTATGGACGCGCGCAAAAACAACATCCACCTTGCCCCTATGGACCGCAACCTGAGCATCGATACCCACTACTCAGGCATGCAGAGCAAGAGCCTCAACGGCCCCATGCAGGGCTCTGAGAACAACCAGGGAGGCGGTGAGAGCGCCTATCCCAACAGCGCCGACAGTACAGGTTACGGCGTTTCCATGGATCGCAGCGCCGCTTCAGCAATCAAGACCGACGCCAGCCTGTTTCCTTCGCTGCTTCACCGCATCTGCGAAGACCGTACCCTCGACAACATCGCTTACTGGGACGAGAACAACTACGTCTGCATCCCCGTCATGGAAAACCTGCGGCTGCAGCTCAACACAATGGGCATGACCGCTAACCACACGGACTCGCTGCAGAAGAACTTCAACGACTACCAGTTCTTCCGTCGCACCGACCAGCGTCGCATTCGCCACACCAGCGAGCTGGGCATCGTCAAGTTCAGCAACCCCAGCTTTTTGCCCGGTCGCGAGGACCTGCTTCACCTGATTGTGCGCAAGTCGGCGCTGAAGAAGATGCAGAACGGCGCCGCTCGCGCCGGAAACCCCGCTGCGAGCCGCAAAAAGAGCAAGAGCTCGGTTCGCCAGGGCAGCATGCGCATGCCTCGCCAATCGACCTTTGAGCGCTTGAACCCGTATGCGCGGTTTGGACCATCTGAGAGCAGCGCCATGCAGGGTTTCCCCATGCCTGCTGTCTCTGCACCCAACGGAATGACCTCTCACCAGCCCAATCTTCCCATGCCCATGGGCATGCTCCAGCCGGACTTTAACATTCAGAGCTCCATGTCTATGATGGAGCGCACGGATATGCCGATGATCTCTCCGCAGCAGAGCGCGCCTCTTTACTTCGACCAGGGCTCTGCCGGCTTTGACATGTCCAGCATGATCTCGCAGCCCGTGTCTCTGAATGCCCAGGGCCAGTACGGCTCTCCGATCCCGATGCCCCAGCATCTTCAGCAGCAGCACCAGCAGCAGTCTTACCAGGCGCACTATGGCTATGGCGCCCAGCAACAGCAACAGCAAGCACAGGCTCAGACTCACCAACCCCAGCAGCAGTATTCCGAGCAGCAGTATTTCTTCTCGGCTGCAGAGAACAACGGAGCTCCTCGCAACACCATGTATTGATCCCCCCCTTTTTTGCTAGCGAGCAACGTGCCATGTCCTGCTTTTTATTTGATACTTTACTGACTGCCGAGAATCTGCTTTCTTTTTCCTCAAAGCAAGCATTTCTATTTTTTGTTTATATCAGACACTTGTGAATAATTTTCTATTTTATTATTATTATTATACTTTTTCCAACTTATTTCTCAAGTATAAATGTTTTATATCTTAATGGAGCCAGTAATACTTGTAATGCTCCTCGGTGTTTAGTCTCGCGAGCGGCAGACTTTCGGAGCATCTGCTGTAGTCGCCGCTCTGACAGATCGTATACTCGTCGTCCTCGGGAATCCACACCTCGGCGCCAAAATGGACGTAACCAAGCTGCTTGATCGGCAGATGAGGGTATACGTCGCCTTTGTATATCTGGCGGATGTACGGAATCCCTAGGCTATCCATGTATTGCGCGTACACACTGTTGCCGCACCTAGGCTTGCCATAGGTGTACATTTCGATCCGCGGTATTAGCTCTGGGTATCTGGCCGCGACGTCGGCAACAAAAAGCGAGGCCCGCGCTCCGCCTAGAGAATGGCCGGTGGCAACGATTTTATACTCTGGAAACGCGCTTGCCAGCTCCAGCACCGTGTCCATCACTCGGGGATTAGCTGACTGATAGCCCTCCAAAAAACCCATGCTTACCTGCGAACCAAGTACTGATTCTGGAAAGCTGACGAGGTTGGCGGTATAGTCCTCAACCCAGTCGCCAAAGACCACGGATCCGCGGTACACGACTAGTATTTCTCTTCGGCGTCGGTTAATCGCGACGTATCCGTTGGAGGGAATCCGACTAATGTCCCAGTGATAAATGACCTCGGTGTCTCTGGTCTCCGGCCTGCTGCATTGAGAACCACAGTTCCATTGGTTTGACGTAATGTTTAGCGTAGCTCCCGAATATGCCGCGTATAGATTGAGTTTTAGCTTGGAAACGCCAAATTCTTGAGCAACACTGTCTATCGAAATTGTCGTCTTGCCTCTCAATACCGCCTTGATATTGACATCAAGCCCGCTGCCATTCCCAATTCCCAGCAAACCAAGTACTGAGCTCAGCAGAGTTTTTCTTTTTGATATGGAATGGCTTCTTGGAACACGGTGCGGCGCTTTGCTTGCTGGATCATGGCAGAAAACAAATCCAGTAAGCAGCAATATAAAAAGAAAGACGAAATGATGCTTGAGCATGTAAGGTAGGTAAAAGAAAAGTTATTGAGAGTAGTGGGATGAAAATTCTGTTTTAAACGACGAATTTTTCTTTGCAATTTCTTCCTTCTCCGCTTCGCACTCTCATTATAAGAAATTCTCTTTTTATAATGTTTTGAAACCAACTATTTATTTGTGAAAAAAATTGTCATCTAGTACTATTGTCCATATTTTTATTGACAAAAAATGGCTTGAATTAGCAAAAGACTGCTTTATTTTTTGGATGTTTACAATAGCGGCCTCTTCGCTTGTACTTTATGCTTTATTCTTCCCTTTAATTTTTTTGTTTTAAAAAAATACTTTAGCCTTGTTGACAGTTTTATTTAAATAAGCTAGCCATAGTGCTCTTCCAAAGTGGCGCATTGCCTTGTCAATTGACAGAACCCTTTCCAACAACAAGCCCCAAGATATGCATTTTTAACAAAACGCGCAAGTATCCAACCTTTTAAGAATAAAAAGCATTTCCTTAAAGCCAAGCATACGTGCTATGGTCTGATATGCTGTACGAAAATGCTGGCACGCTGTCAGAACACATGCTGTAGTTGCTTCTTTGACAAACAAGATACTGGTCATCTACTGAAGCCCAGACCTCGGTCCCGAAATGATAGTAACCCCAATCTGCAGAAGGCAGATGCGGAGCAATATCTGCCTTGTTTACTTCTCGGATCTTTGGGAAGTCAAGCGAGTCCATGTAGTCAGCAAACCCCATATCACCGCATTTGGGCTGTCCGTATGTGTAAAGCTCGAGGCGACTCAGCAGATGAGGATATTTCGCCGAGATGTCTGCGGCAAACATGGAGGCGCGAGCTCCGCCTAGCGAATGACCCGTGGCAACGATGGTATAGTCCGGATAACCGATGCTCAATTCGACAACGGTACGCATAATCAGGGGGCTTGCCACCTGGTATCCTTCGAGATAGCCCATGCCCACCTGTGTGCCAGCTCCAGACCTAGGCCAATCGACAAAGCTAGTGGTGAAATCCTCGACCCAATCGCCAAACTCTGCTGATCCGCGAAAAGAAACAACGATGATCTTCTTGTTTGGATTAAGAGCGATAAAACCACGGCTCGTGACAACCGGGATGCTCCAGCGGTACTTGATCACCGTGCCCTCGGTCCCTGGACGGCTGCACTGGATGCCGCATGTCCAGGTATCGGAATCTACCAAGTATGCGGCGCCGGAATATGCTGCATAGAGATCTATTTTTTGCTTGTCAATGCCTGGGTGATTGGCAGAAAGCGTTATTCCAGACTCCAGCTTAGATGCCGCTACGTTCCGGCCATTTGAGCCACCAGATGCTACAGGTCTTGCGCCACCAAGCAGATCTCTGATTGAGCTCCAGAGATCAAATCTTTTGGAAACCGATGAGGGATTTGGCTTGAAGCCTGTCTTGTCGTTCATGCGCAAAGCCGTCATTGAAACGCCGGGTGCTAATATAAGCCCTAATGCCGCAAATGCTATAGCTGCTTTCATTTTCGAGGTAAATGAGACCGATCAAAAGGAACTTGCAAGGAGAATTTGGAAGTGAATTTGGAGGTGAAAAATGCTGATGCAAAGAAGGGGCTATAAAGACAGGAGGAAGTATGAGGTTGCAATCAAAAAATATTTGGGATTAGTCGTTTTGTTTTGCTTGACGCCAGATACAAGCTGAAGAAAAGAGGGGATCGTATTTATATGAAAGGGGACATTTGGGTATATCGGCTGGTTTGCTTTTGTTGTTTTTGTTTTGCCATTAGAATTAAAAATTACAATACCGCAGTAACGCCAAGCCAGAAATAATTGTAACCTTTATAATTGAGTTCTGTGGCCCTGGTCTCGATTATCTATAAATGCAAATCGGCATTGCTGCACAAGCGATTGTTTCTATTGTCGAGCGATAAAAGAGGTAAATAGATCCGAAAAAGCAGACAATGACAGCGCTGCTTGCTCACAATAGTCACATATCCCGGCGAACAACTACAAAAACACGCATGGTCCAGCAGCGTGTCGGCATGTTGCAAAAAAAACACTATATTTATTCCATAGATAAATCATTCAAACAGTTCACAGTGCTTTGCCTGGATATTTAAACTCCAATTGTTTAATTTGAAAAAGAAAAGGGAACTAAGCGTTGCTAAAAATAAAGTATAATTATTCTAAATTGTGCCAAGAAACACAAGATTCAAAAAAGGGAAGCGTGGAGAATCCATCTACTCCTTGCCAGCCTTGTTGCGCAGCTCATTGGCCTCGCGGGTCTTGCGCATGCGTTCTGTGCTTCCAGGGATGGTTCCAAAACGGCCGGTTTCCACATCGGCAAACGCCTGGTACAGCTCTTCGTCGGTGTTCATGACAAAGGGGCCGTACCTGGCAACTTCTTCGCCAATCGGCGTGCCTGCAAGGACCAGAACGCGGGCCTCCTTCTTGCCGTCGCTTCCCTCTTCGCTCTCGGCGGCCTCGAACGCCACAGGCTGGCCCTGGGCCTTGATGACGGCCATCTGGCTCTCGGAAATCTTGGTCTTTTCCTGGCCGACCAAGATGTCTGCCGGATAGTAGTTGTAGACGATGGCGCTCATGCCTTCGGGTATGTTGAGCTCGTACCTGCCAGAGGTGCGCAGATCGAGGAAGTAAATCGGCGTATGCGTGTCTATGGTCGCCGTCACGCCCTCGACTTCGCCGGCAATGACCTTGATGTTGGTCTTTTTGTCGGTCGACTGGAACCACGGAATGTCCTCGGGTGGCACGTCCTGGTAGCGAGGACGGATCATCTTGTCCTTGGCCGGAAGGTTGACCCAGATCTGGAATCCTTCGAAGCGGCCGCCCTTCTTCAAGAGCTCGTCCGAGGGCATCTCGCTGTGGATCACGCCGCTTCCTGCCGTCATCCACTGAACCCATCCGGGCTTCAGCAGGCCGTGGTTGCCGTGGCTGTCGTGGTGCTCAAACTCGCCGGAAAGCATGTAGGTCACTGTCTCAAAACCGCGATGGGGATGGTCGGGCGCGCCGACGGCCTCGCCTGGGCCGTAGTTTGCAGGGCCCATGTGGTCGAGCATGAGGAACGGGTCTGCGTAGTCGAAGCCTGTCGTGGGCAGCGGGCGACGGACAATAAAGCCGCCGCCTTCGCGCTGGCGTCTAGCGGTGATAACACGGCTTACTTGCTTGAAAACTTTGCTGGCCATTGCTGTTGTCGTGGTTGTGGTGTTGTCGGCTTTGGGGCTTGCGGGGGCGTTGAAAACTATTGCTGCTAAAAGTACAATTGAGGCTACGAAAACTGCTGCTGCTGAAAAGCCAAAAGGCATAAGGCTTGCGGGCTTTAAAAGAAAAGAAAAGAGAATAGAATTGTCTTGTTTGTATTGTTTGATTCGAAAAATTAGGGTTGATGCTGAAGGGCGCCAAACGTCAGCCCTTTTATAGGGTCGAAATGGCAAGTCAATCCTACACACTAAAAAAGGGTGCAGCATCGAGCCAATTTATAAGCATTTGTCATGTCCAAGCGCGATTACAAAGTCTCGATGGCTCGGCCTGCAGCTCGAAAAAGAAAGACTCAAAGCATTCGAGCCGATACTTCTGACCAATCAGCAATTGCCTGAAATTTGTCAGCGGTGACAAACCCTGACTAAAAAAGCCTCCCAAAAAAGCTAGCTTTCTAATGCTTGATTTATTGACATTTAATTTTACTAATTAATTAAAATCATCGCTGGCTTCTGGCATCACTTTTTCAGCGTCCGCTGCTTCTCTGCATGCTCAACGATCTTGCGCTCGACAAAAAGCCCCTTGCGCTTACGAACCTTCTCCATATACTTCTTGGCCACGTTGTCGCGGTCGGCCTTTTCGCCCAGGTCCTCCAGCTCCTCCTCGGTGGAGGGCACCCAGAACGGATCGGTGTCCAGGGGCTCGAAGCCGCGGAAGATAAGCAGCGGAATTGCCGCGCCCGAAGTGCGCTTTCTGATCTCATCAGCGAACCCAAACGACTCGACGATAGGAATCGCTGCCTTGATGGAAAAGTACGGCGTGCCCTCGCGCATCTCCTCCGAAAGAACGCGGCCACGGCGGCGGCTGATAACGGCATGGACCTTTCCCAGTACCTCCGAGGTCGCCTGGATGTCGCATGTATACATGGCCAGATGGAGCCGCGGCGACCACTGCAGATACCCGGTTCTGATCGCGTCTCTGACAGTGGTGATGATCTGGCCCGAAAGCACGCTCGAGCCGGCGGCAGAATCAGCAGAACTGCGGCCATGGTAGACAAAGTTTTTGACAGTGACGGCAACCCCAGTCATTGGCTCGAAGCACAGAGGCCCCGACTGAGTGGCCAGCTGGAACCCAGTATTGATGGATTCCTCAAAATCGCGGATCGTAAGCTGTGAGTCTGCGCGAGAGTCTTCCGAGGCCACCAAGGCATCTTCTGCCTTTTCTTCAGAGCCGCTTTCCTCTCCGGAAGACAACATAGGCGTGGCTTCCGTGGAAGCGCCCATAGAACTGTGGATCTGAGGCTGGAACCAGCTTGCGTGGGCTCTGCTTGACTGCTCGGCCATGGTCTTCGAATATATCAGCACGTTCGATCCCACCCTACGAGGCCCAAACGACCGAATGCCGTTTGCCATTGCATGCTCGACACGCAGCGGCTCCCAGCCCCTTGCTCGCCGGAAGGTTGCCCGCAGGCGGTTCTGGAGCCACGGGCCCAGCTCCGATGTCTTCGAGGGCTTAGCGACACGGGCCTCGCCAGCGGAACACTCGCCATCGTCACCATCTTCGGCGTCGCTGCCGATGTTAGCCGCGACCACAGCTGATTCGGGCTCGTCTTCGTCGTCGGCAAGCGCATCGGACGCCGCGACGAGCCTACCGCGTCTCTGCGAAGAGGTGACTTTGACAATGCGGTCGATATCGTCTTCGTGTCTCTGCAAAAATCTGGTTGTCTTCTCCGGCAACGGCTCTACCTGAACAGTGACCGTGACCAGGCCATTGGCCGTCGTCATGCTGACCTCGCCGCGAGACTGGCTGTCGGACGCCTTGCTAGCCTTTGGCTCCTCCGACGAATCTTCTAAATCGCCGGCAATGGCCTGCGCAGCCTTGGAAATGATCGCAAGTAGCTTGCCACTCGCTCCAACCTCGCCAAGCGAAACATTGGGCTGGCCGCTCTGTCTGACGATGCCTTCTCTATAAGGGACAATCGGCTCCGAGACATGGATTTCGCACTTGGCAAATCGCTCGCGAAGGTCCTTCAGGCAGCGCTCCAGATGCAGCTCTCCAGCAGTGACTAGAACCTGCTCGCCCGTGGCTTGCGAAATAACCTGAACGCACGGATCAGCCTGGTTCAGGAGTTCCAGTCCGCGAACTAGCTTGGCTATGTCCTGGGGGTTAATGGGCTCCAAGGCGACACGCACGATCGGATGTGTCTCCGAATGAATTGCTGCAAGATTGGGACACTGCTGCGGATCGCTGGCCAAGGTTCCGCTCTTCAAAATGGCGCCGGCAACGCCCCGGATTCCAAAGACATTGCCCGCAGGCACCTCCTGCAGACGAACAAACTCGCGGCCCATCATCATGTATAAAGCCCTGACAGTAACCTGCTTGAGGTACGACTGGGTCCTCGCGTTGCCTGCCTTGAACTTTGGCTGCATTGCCCAGATCCTGTCGCCGACGCGGATCGTTCCGCTGTAGATGCGACCGAAGCCCACGAGGAGTTCGTCTTCGTTAGCCTCGGGGTCAGGATCAGAGTCGTCTTGCAAACTAAGCTTCTCGTTCACCGCGCTGACAAGACTCTCCGATGACGGCGATGGTCTGTCGACGGAATCGGCGCACGGCATTGGCGTGGAAACCCCGCTGGCAATGCAAGAGGAGGGCTCTGCGGGAGAGAGGACCGATAGAGGCGTGCCAGCAGCGGACTCGCGGTTCCCTGCCAGCTCGCGACGCAAGGCATCTCTGCCTAAGGCGCGCATCTCGTCTGCAGACATGGCGGTTCGCTCGCTTTTCGATTTTCCACTCGAAAACTCGGGCAAAGACTCCTTTGGAATCGATATGATCTTTCCGATATAAGCGACCAAGGGCGCGGCTTCGGCCGAAGAGCCGGCTTTGCACGAAAACAGCGCGCGCTCAACGTCGTTCCGAGGCACCGTGGTCTTCTTGTCGGCCTGCGACTTGACCTCGCCATTCACCAGCGGCGGAAGACGAAGAGGCTGGGCAGCAGCAGGTGACGGCAGCTTTTCGACGATGGCGACCATGCATGTCTGAGCAAGAGGAAGCCAGCCCCGCATGACAACAGTCAGCAGCGCGCGATGATCCTTACCCTTGCGGTCGCGCGGCAGAACCTTGATGCCTAGCGCAGCAATGACCTTGTCAATCTTCTCCTGATCGTGGTCGATAAGAACGCTTTCGTATACCTGCCACAGCGGCACCAGACACAGCTGCACAAACAGCGGGAGGGCAACGGCTGCTTTGGAGGCGCCGTAGAGCTTGGTATACTGCTTGCGGGTCAATACGCGCTGCTTGGTCTTTGGATCGATAAAATACTCGCCCCACATCAGCGGCTGCAGCTTGGCCGGCGAGGGCAGACCGAGCTTTTCGGCAAAGATGTGCGCAAAATGGTTTACGCGGAAAGCCCATCCGTCTATGGCCGAGCCAAACAGAACGTTTCCTTGCTCGGGTGAGAAATAGATATGCGAGTCGTCCTTTTCCTCCAAGTACCACTCGGTCATGGGCGCATCTTCGCCATGCGTCTCGCGCCAGCGCTCCTTCGCTTCCTCGAGCTTGCGCGAATCCTCGGTCAAACGGTCTCCTTCCCAGAACCCAGCAAGCACCGCGTTGACCTGCTCGATTAGCTGCTGCATGTGCACGTACGCCTCGCTCGGCGTCATTCGCCACTCGACAATTAGACGGTCGATCTTGTTGAGAAAAAGAATCGGATGAACGTTTTCGACCCACGCCTGCCGCAGAACGCTCACCGTCTGCGTGCACACGCCTTCGACCGCATCAACCAGAACAAGCGCGCCGTCGGACAGGCGCGCTGCCGACGCTACCTCGGATGCAAAGTCGACGTGGCCAGGCGAGTCGATCAAGTTGACCAGGTACTCCTCCGACTCGGCGCTCGACTCGGCAGAGCCCTTCACTAGCTGGTAGTAGAGGCTGATGCCGCTGCTTTCCATTGTGATCCCGCGCTCTTGCTCGTCCTCGCGGCTGTCCAGGTATCTGATTTTCCCCGCTAGCTTGCTGGAGATAATGCCATTCGTTGCCAGCAGTGCGTCGCTGAGCGTGGTCTTGCCATGGTCTACATGCGCCAAGACGCAGACATTTCGTATATTGTCAATGTTCTTTTGCAGCTGAGCTAGCTTTGACGGCTGTACAACTGGCATTGCAAAGTGGATATAGCAAAGATAAAAAGGGAGGCTTTAGGAAACGGCTACTACAAGTAGCTTCTGATTATAAATATATAATGCGTAGTATACAAAAAGAAAAAATAAATGAGAAGCAAAGAGTAAAAGCATAAAATGAGAAACCTTTAAATACAAGCCTTTTTCATCGATTATTTTTTTTCGAAACGTCAAAATAAAAACCTGAACGCTGCGGTTGCCGCAGCGTCGATTGATTGTGGATCACTAGATCAGCTAGCGTGCGAACTGGCTAGGCAGGACAAGAAGCCCTGACCGGAAGAAGACAGTGGGGTGGAATGGCGAGCGGGTCGTTTGCATTGGGTCTCATGACCCAGCTTCACAAACGGATATCCCATGTCTCTCACAAAGAAGCAGTGCGCACTCTTTCGATGCAATTGATCAAATGAGGGGCTTTCAACCTTGCTTTTTTTCACTTTACTCACGCCTGTCCGTTACTTGCGTTGCCGCAGCCCTTTTTATCTTTTATCTTTTTTTCTAACTATCGTAGCACTACTTTTTTCTATCTTATTCACATAGAAGACAATGCAAGTCAAGCTTGAACAGCCGAGCGACCAGCATACACAGGAGCTTGTCTCGCTTGCTCTGGCAGCCCGCGACAACTCGTACAGCCCGTATTCAAAGTTTAGAGTCGGCGTTGCGGTCAGAACCGCTGATGACTCTGTGTTTCAGGGATGCAACATAGAGAGCTGCTCCTACAGTATGTTTCGGCTTTTGCTGCGCCCTTGTTTGCGCCATTTAAAAGTGCACTACTATGGAAAAATCAACAAAAACCGAATTTTTATCTTTCTTTTCAATCCATCGTTTATGACATGAGCTAATCTTTGCGCTATTGGTCTATTCAATTCTATTTTTGGCTTTGTTCGAAACCATGTAGCTCCGACGGTCTGTGCTGAGCGAGTCGCGATATCCAGCGCGGTGGTAAGCATGATAACCAGTGTGTCAAAAACAAAAGCGAAAACTGCTTTGCAAGTGTACTTTGTGCTGATTGCTTCTGTTCCATTTGTTTAAACATTCAATGCCCCACTCAAGCTGTAGGCTGCCGGTCATAGACGGTTTAAATCGATCGCAATATCTTCGTAAGTAACCAAACGCGTATTCAGTCCAGTTTTTTCCCACGGATATTGCTTCTTTACCTTCTTCTTATTGAAATAGCGTACTTTCTCTACTGCCATCTCATCTTCATAGGGACCTTAAGGAGCAGCTGATTACGCCCTGCGGTGTCTGTCGCCAGTTCATGCGAGAGTTCAGCAAGGACCTTGAAATCTTACTGGTTCGCCCCGATGGAAAGTTTAGCCGAACCACGCTTTGCATTCTTTTGCCCGGATCATTTGGGCCAGAGTCGCTCGAGCAACCTCACTGAGCCGCTATTCCTGGCGGTATTTTTTTCGTCAAATACATTTTGTGTGGATCGCAAATAAACGCGCGTTCGTGTTGTGTGCTAAAAAAGCGCAGTCCTCTCGCGTTTTTTGTTTTATTATTTTTCTTCTTTTTTCTTACAGAATTCAAAGCATTGGAATGCCTTTTTTCCTTCTTTTGCTCTGTTTAACAATACACATTTATTCCTAGACATTTTTTATTCTTGCAAACCTTTGTTTTATTTGTAGAATAAGGCGAAGCAAACAGCAAAGTCGGCTGTTGCAAATTCAGCATACACTGGAGTACGAAATTTACAGAAAGAAGGACTAACCCTACACAAATGGTCGAGACACGTCGTCGTCGCAAGCCCAAGACGAACGTCAGGTAAGCCATATGGCAAACAGACAGATAGACAGGCTGACCATTTTCTTTTATATCTTGCCTTTTTTGCTGAGAAAAGCTCTTGACTAATAACAAGCATTGACGGAATAAATAACTAAAGCTGCTTATAACGGGGTTTCTATTCCGCTGCCTGCCTTTACATACGATGGGCGCAATAGCAACCACTACTATGTAGGGTATGTTGAAGACGACGAGTCGGTCGATGCTATCATGAAAAAGTTCGAGGAGCTAGAGCGCATCGAAAAGGAGTTTTCTGCAAAAAAGAAAACCGTGGCCGAGGCATCGGGTAGCTCGATCCCAGGAACGCCAGGCTCCGCTGCTAACGGCGCCGTCGAGAGCTCAAACCAGCAATCGGATGCAGCAGACGCAGACACGGCTGGGGCAACGGCACTACAGGGCCTGGACACAGACGACTCTGTAGCCAAGGCGAGCGAGCAGCAAGGGAGCTTTATGTCGACCGAGCTTCTCGAGGAGGTATTCAAGCGCACAAGCGCCTTTACCGTGCGCGGCGCTATGATGGACGACTTTGACCTCGAGGTCATGGACGACATCGAGCTGTGGGAGGCTGAGGCCGGCGATACTATCCCTGCTGAATGGGAGGAAGAGGAGGACTACATTACTCTGAACCTCGACGACGATGCGCTGGATGACGAGTTTGGCGTGATCGTGTCTAAGCGTCGGTATCCGAAGCGCGAGCCGTCGAAAAAGACGGGTTCCAAGCTCAGCAGCCGAGACCAGATCATCCAGCGGTACAAGTACATGCAGGTGCGTATCCAGGACCGACATGGCCATACTTTCTTTGTTAGCCGCAAGGTCAATGCGGTCGACCCAAGCATGCCCACATACGTGAGGATTCCGCCGCCTCCTATCCCCCGCTCGTGGGTCAAGCACATACGGCCCTTGAACGACGAAGCTGAGTCGACGCCACGCAGCGTCATATCGGGGATGCTGATTCCCAAATCGGAGCCCAAGTGGTCGCGGCGCATAGAGACGCAAAGCACGTTGGATTTTGACTTTTCGACCTTCGACCGCACGCTGCAGTGCATATACATGGACCCGCCCCTCCTCTTGCCGAACGAAGAAGCAAAGCCCGGGTACTTTGACATCAAGAGGCTTTGCGCGATACCCGTCCACAAGATGCTTGTGCCTGGCGCGTTTTTGTTCACCTGGTGCGAGAAGGAGCTGCTGCCGGATATGTGCGAGATTGCCGAGCAAGAGTGGGGGCTCAAGTACGTTGAGAATTTCTGCTGGGTGCGACAGCTGACGAACAACCATATAGCGCGGCTTCCGTCTGATTACTTTTGCCGCTCAAAGGTCACGCTTCTTATCTTCCGCCGAGAAGGCGACCTGGAGATGCGGCATCAGCGCAGTCCTGACTCGGTGTTTGACTTTGTCAAGCCGCGGATGCCTGGCGACCTTAATGACCGCAAGCCAGACTTTGCGTACACGGTGATTGAGACCCTGCTTCCGCGTGCGCTCTGCACGCCAGAGCTGCCCAGCCCAGACAGGCTGGTGCAGCTGTGGATGCCAGCAGATAGCCATCGCACGCATTGGACAACCATTGTGCAAAAGACCGCAGAGACGCTTCCTATGTAGCTAGCCAAACAAGCAATAAAAATACGCTAATACATGGTATTCGCCTAGCATATGGCTAGCATGCAACCAAAGCATTCCACAGTATGTTTGCTTTTACGAAGGGGGCTTTCTTTTAGCCTGTATTGCGATTCTATCCACTTCAGATTGCTGCTAGGTCGTGTGACTGTTTCTTAGATGCTCGATTCGTAGAAACTAGAAAAAAATGGCTGTTGACATGGCTGTTGCTGATAACTGCCAACGATCTGGTCTTTTGACCGGCAAATGACATTCGGCTGTGAATCGCCTAGCTTATATTTTGCATTGTTTTTTTTTCTAGCCGATATCGCTGGTCAGCCGAATGCCCCCAGCTGTGCCTTTCTTGCTCAGATTCCCTTGTGCAATGTTTATCGGCATCGACCGACTTGCAATGAAAATGGTATTCATCCAGACTATTTAAAATTATAAATGATTTGCCACAAAAATAAAAATAAAATATAATGAAAAATGTTCTGGGTCTTTTACAAGTGATGTGATGGGCATGCCGATGTCATTTGAAAAAAAAAAGAGAAACACCCAGCTTTGCTATTTTTTTTAATTGCCATGCTTTTTAAACGATATGCAAGAATTCTATACATGCGCACACAAATCTATATAATGTTGTTAATTGACTCCTTTACTTCGGTATACGGCTGAAAAAAAAGCAATCTTTTACGCCCTTATTCACTTTCTCGTATTGAAGCTTGTTAAAGTCTAGCAGTAATGAAAACAACTGTATTAATCATAGCACTCGCATTTTGCGCATCTTCGCTCGCCAGCCCAGCGGCCAGCAAGTGCAAGCCAGTTGTTACGACAACGTGTACAACAAGCATTGCAAGTTCAAATACCAGTTCTGCCCCCGTTGCCGAATCCACAGTCTCGACTGAAGCTGCGGCGGAGACTGCAACCATAGTCCCATCCGCGGAATCTACAGGATCTGAAGAGGCTACAGATCTAGATAGCCAAGATCCCAGGGAAAACTTTGTCGCCGATACCATATCGCTGCTGGCCACAGATCTCCTGTCTCCTCCTAAAAGCGGACAGTCTGAGCTCCGAGCAACCTCGCAGGAAAACACTCTTCTGGCGCTTTTAGCAGCCTACTCTGGGGCAGCATACACCGTCACAGACAGCTGGAACTGCCAGTATGCCTGCCAGTACCCAGGAACGCAAGGCACGATTGTCGAGTACACCTGGAATGTTGGGTTTCCTCCAAGTGCAGGATACATTGCCAGCAACCCAAACACCCGCCTGCTTGTAGTCGCATTCCAAGGAACAGACAACGCGGCGCAGTGGATAGACAACCTGAACATTGAACAGGTTTCCTGGCCAGAAAATATCGATGGATCGCGCGTTCACAGTGGGTTTTTGCGCGGATATCTGGACGTAAGAAGCCAGGTGATGGGAAATCTCAGGAGCTTGGCAGAAAAGTACCCCGACTATAACATTGCCCTCGTCGGCCATTCGCTGGGAGGCGCTAGGGCCACGCTGGCGCTTCTTGATATTTCCATTGAGATGCCCGAATTTCTGCCAAGACTTGGACTGTACACACAGGGCCAGCCACGGGTTGGCAACAAGGACTTTGCCGATGCTATTAATGCCATCAAGGTGCCCAAGTCTCGCGAAGTATACGAGTATGATATTGCTCCTAGACTTCCATTCCTGTCCATGGGGTATTTCCACCATGAAACTGAGCTATGGATCCACAATAACGAGACTGAGCTTTGCACCAGGCCAACCGAAGTTGACGGGTGCTCTGACAATGGCGGCGTCCAGAATCCGCTGAATGTAGATGATCATTTTAGGTATCCTGGGCTTCGCTATAAATAGAATTTTTTTTCTAGCGTTTTTAATCAAATAGATATGAAAAGTAGGCAAACAACTCTGTATGTATGTATAAGTGTATTGCTTCCATTACATTTTAAAAAAATCAATCTGTCGCCAGGCAACTGGAATATTTGTCTGTGTTACTGCCTTTTGTCTTTCTTTTCAAAATTTCGAATGAATGGCCATGCCCATCCGCCACTTCTAAAAATACCAGACATCAAAAAGGAATTATTTTGAAAAACATATCGGCTACTATCCGAAGACTTTTTTATACATGTTTACTTATATATATTTATATAACCTCCAAAAATACATAAAATTTTTTAGCTATCTTTATTCTCCTATTATTTCCTTATTTTCAAAGCATGCATGAGTTTAAGTTATTTCCTTTTCTGTTGTCATTTTGTACATTTCCACTGGCAATACATGCAATCCCAAATGGCTCAGTAGACCGCGTCAAAGCAATTATCAGCAATGCCAAGAGCCATCTCAAGCTTTTTAATTTTAACAAACCCACGCCTGTAAGCACAAGCAACAACCAAAAAGGCCAGGTCGACAAAAACGCGATTATCAAATACTGCAGATACTCTGGAGCGGCATACAAAATCTCTGGTACATCCTGGAGCTGCTCCGAAAACTGCAATTCGGAGGAAACAAAGGGCACAGTCGTCGACCACCACTGGGCGAATGACGACGCGCCAAGCTACGGATACGTAGCTCATAAAGACGATACACAGGAGATTATCGTCAGCTGGCGTGGAAGCACAGTTTTGGTAGACTGGATAGTGGATTTTTCATTTGCACCCGTAATGTGGCCCTCGTCAATCAACGGCTCTATGGTTCACATGGGGTTTCTCAAAGCATATACCGGCGAAGCAGAAAATATAAAACAAGTTGTCAAAACCCTAGTTGACCGATACCCGTCTTATAAACTTGTTCTTACCGGTCATTCGCTTGGCGGCGCAGAAGCAGCATTGGCTGCTGCTGATTTTGCGCTTTGCTACCCAGAGTGGGCTGGAAAAATGGAGCTTTACACGTACGGAGAGCCAAGAGTGGGAAACGCCGAGTTTGCCGATTGGCTATCTGGTCTTCCATTTCCTATATACCGGGTGGTCAATCGGGGCGACATTGTCGCGCAGGTGCCGTTTAGACAGATGGGATACCAGCATCACGCTCAAGAGGTCTGGTATAGCGACAGCGATCAAATCCGCTTTTGCGGAAGCAATAGCGAGAATTCAGACTGCCAGCAGGGTATGATGTATGTGCAGCTCAGCTTTCTGAATCACTTGCAATATGAAGGATTGAGCTACGACGTGCTTTATTTTTTCTTGGCAAACCTGGATATCACTCATTAGATGCATTTTTTTAAATGAAAGGGGGGAGAGGCTGCTGTACAAATAAATAAATGTTTGCTGCGCAATTACTACTTTCAATAAATTTTCTGTATATTTAACAAACACAGTTATCGGTTACCATTAGATCGTCAGGGAGAAAAAATAATAATGTTTATTTAATTTAGAATAATCCCGAAAATACAAAATAGAAATTGAACAAAACAAAGGCGGGACAATAAAACGAATAAAAAAGATCAAGGCTAGAAAAATAAACGTATATGGTCAATGTACAACTTCAATACAAAAGAAGCAAAAAAGAGAGAAAGGTGGCATGCAAGTGAAAGAGGGAAAGCCATAGAGACAAGGCAAATGAGACATTACTATGTAGAGTTACAATGGAGCTTCAAAAATCCGAAGATGATGTCATGAACGAGCCTCTTGATGGCGATCTAGACAAAGCTGACTGGTGCGTCAAAAGCTCGTAGACCAGGAGACTAAGAACAAGCTGGCTTTGTAGCTCGGGCTGACCATTATTAGCATAATTGCCGCTACTGCCAGCGCCACCGCTGCCCATACTAACGGTCGAGCTTCCAAACCCGCTGTCGTAATTGTCTTCAAAAAACATATCGCTTGTAAAGATGCTTATCGTGTCGACATCGCCAAGGTTGTTCAGCGCATCGTTCAGCCGGCCCAGGCTTAACGTACTCGCAGATGCCACGGACCATGCCTCCGAAGACGGATATGATGGAGGAGGCGGCTCGTAGATTGGCGGCGGCGTGTTGGGCACGCTGGGCGAAAGAATGGTCGGGTAGATCAGGACATCCAAAAGATCCATCAGCGAGGTCGACAGCGGTGGCTCAAGCCGGATTTGCAGAAAGGCATCGTGTGTGGCATCGGCTGCGGAGCTCGATTGCACTGTGGTTGCAGAACAGCTGGGCTGCTGCATCAATTGCTTCCTGGTGTCCATTGTCTGTCGGTGGTTGCTGGGCCGCCTGCTATTATGTTGTTTGGCCCCTTGTTTCCGCGAGATATAGGCTCCTTCGCCTTTATTCAAAAAATGGGCAGGAAGCCCGGCGCTGCGTATCCTTGTCTATGTCTAATTTGCGCTGTCCGCGAATATAGCAGCAACAGAAGCAATAGCGGAGGCAGAGATGGCTATGGGGTGTGTATCGCGGCTGCGTATGCGTCTCTTTTAGCTTGTTTCCTATTTAAGCCAAAATGTATGCGTTGTGGTAGGCAGCGCCGCGCCGTCATTAAAGCATTAATGCTTCCGCGACTTGATAGCAGGCAGAAGAATTAACGATAGGATGCCTGGAAACAAAAGGGCTGTTGCTTGTGCTGGTGGACTGGGCGTTAATGGCGATAAAAAGCAATCGAGCACCTAGAGTCGTAAAATAAATCTTTTCGAATACGTAAAGAAAATGTAGTGAAACAGCACAAGGCAAGGCAACGACAAGAAAGAAAATAAATAACAAAAAGGGGCCTGCTGAATAAAGGAAAGAAAAGAGCAAGCTCGAGCGACTTTAGTCTTTTTTTCATATCCTGGCAACCGCAGGAACAAAATACTCCGTACAGAAAAAATTAATCGATTATTTTGCATAGCTTCGTTTCCTTTATGGCAGCTTCTTTTTGCAAGCGCGATTGCGGCTTGTGGCGAAAACAGCCAGACTGAAAGAAAAATAGCAGGACACTCCTCACACTGGCACTCGGCTTCTTGTCTTGCTTCCCTTTTTCTCTTCTTCGTGCTTCAATAGCCAGCTTTGTTTGGTAAGCAGCAACGGCTATCTTGCTTACGCTCAAAGGCGGTCCTTTCTCTCTGTCCAGAGCCGTTGCTTGAGACACAATGCCGCGTTTTGCAGACAAGAAAAATACGAAGCTCATACAGAATATCCCCCCTCATCCCTGTTTCTTTCTTTGATCTGCGTGGAGGCAGTGCCGCAAACGCCAAAAATAAAAAAGCTACAGTTCCAGACGCATTAAAAGGCGGAGTAGCCGTGTGATCGCCATTGGATTGGTATATGTAATTTCAAATCCAGACTCGGCGCAAAAATCTCTGAAAGATGCCAGGAACTTAAAAGCAAAGGTGCTAAGAGTCTGGACAGCAAGGGTTGCATACAAAAAACGCTGCTTTTCCAGAGCAATCAACCTTTTAGGCGAAAAGGGCGCCGTTTTTCTATTTTTTTAGCAATGGATGCCTTATTGCTCATTTGTTTCTTGTGCGCTTGAACATTCGTAAAAACAAAAAAGCGTCTTTCAAAAACCTCTTTTAATTGCCTGTCACAGGGCTTGTCACGAGAGAGGAAAAAGATACAGTGAGGCATTTGCAATTTTTTTTCCATTATACATGGAAGATATGCATGTGTTTGAGTGTGCATGCATGCATGCATGCCTTGGCGTGTCGTGCACTAATTGCGAAATTTGTGAGCATTAATGCAGTTGGTATCGGTACAAAAAGGCCGAATGCGCCAAATAACAAGGGGAGAGCAAAAAAGGGGGAGATACAGGCAAGGCGGCTAGAAAGGGATTTGCTGACCCAAAAATGGGGGAGAGAGTTAGATACAGAGACGGGGGTTAGAGGCATAAACAGAAGCGGGTTTGCTGATTTGGGCAAATCTGAATACGATATTAAAAGCTGTGCATAATTGCAATATGAAAGACAGGATAAAAGGGGGATGGTTTCTACGTGTAAACAAACCACGAAACAAGCAAATATCGATAATAAAAAAGGGCCGGTGCGATGAGCACCTCGTATTTCGCCAGCGTTGCGTGCAGATTGTGACAGCGCAGCTAGTTACACTACGGCCACGATAATTGTCCAAAAAATGCTGCATAAATTATTTTCGTACAAGTAATCTTCTATTAAGATTCGCAGTCTTTTCAAAGCTAATCTTGCAGTCTTTAGTCAAAGATTATTTGAAAAAAAAACATTCGCTCACAAAAATAAAAAAATTGTCAGGTATAATTAGCTGCTTATATCGTAAATAAATATATATTAAAAACAAAAAACGTTTTTGTAAGTATACACTTGTTTGTTTATTTCTATGGCTAAAATGGGTTTACAGTGGATTTGCATTATAATTAGATTTTTTTTCGACGTTTGTTTCTGTTTCATCTGTACGAATATTTATTTCTGCATTTTTTTCTTGATGCTGCTTTTATTTGTACATCGTCGCAAACTATACCTACTCTCGCACTAAATCTCACTCGCGCGCAAACCGTGCTTACCCTTCAATGCGACATTACAATTTCGGCAATGGCTAAATTGTGATTACCCGCACAAAAATAACCTGTGCAGTGATTTTTGGACAATTATCGTGGCCGTAGTGTATCGGTAGCGTTGTCAGAAAAAAAGGAAGCAAAACAAGGCATGAATTGGCACTGGAGGCCCTTCTCTTTTCTTTATTGATTTTTTAATAACCAGAATATTAAATGAGCGCATCCATTGCGAGCACAATTGTTTCGATAAAGAGCAAAGAAGACATGAGTAAATAATGAAATCAGCATTTAAATGAACCAGAAACCAATTATTGTGCTGAAATACAAACCTTAATTGAATTAACCACTTATTTAGATCAAAGTTGGCGCAGACAACAAGTCAAGCCAGGACGGCGTATAGTGCAATCTACAATCAGATTGAGTAGCACAAAGCGAGGGACCAAAGGGCCATCTTGCTAATATAAAAAACCTGGCGCAGTGACATCCCTCTTCCCTAGAAATGAGCAAAAGATAAACAATAGCCCAAGCATTGCAAAACGACAGAGCGAGGTGTTTAATACTCGGACTCTTGTTTTCTAGTAACTGGAATAGCTCGCCGAGTATATGTGCGTGCGTGCGTGCTTTATCTTTGTCAACCATGCTTTGCGCCACAGCGCGGAAACAGATACGACCTAGTTGTGGCCATCCGAGCTCCTTGACTAGGTGTTGCTTTTCGTTTTCTTTGTCCTCAGCCTCAACAGTAACTGCAGGAATGCCTTCTGTAGTGCGCGAGTAGTAGCAGAGAAGACTGGGCTGGTATGGCTGCAGCTAAAGCAAAATTAGAGCAACAAGCAAACATACACATGCTGAAAAGAAAACCAAATGCAAACGCTCGGAACCTTGGCTGGTGAGCCCCCCGAAAAGAAAAACGCATGTGCAGCTAAATAGTACGACTGCTTGCAGAATGCCTTGTTGAGACATGCAAATGGCAAGGCTCTGCATGAAGAAAGGAGCTGAAAGTGAGGCGTAGATGTGCCGTTGGATAATGAATTTCGGGACCATGCATATGCGTTGGCTCCTAATTTGTGTGCAACAAACAGTAAACAAAAGTAAACAAAAGTATCTTTAAAGTGTGAGTCGGGATATGCCGTTTTGTTGCCAGCTGGCTGTGTTCCGCCGATTCGCGTGTAGGCAGAACAAAGGTGTTTCCTTGCAATGCCTCAACTCCATATAGGCAGTGTTTTACGCTTCTTTTCTGGGGCCGAATCACCAAAGGCCTAAGCAAAAGCACGAGTGCAGCGCAGTCCACGGCACCCACACACACAGCAAGCCCAGCCAAGTACTCGATCTGGCATACAATTAGATATCTGTCAGCCGGACATTTTTACTTCAATTTTTCACTCACTTTGGAGGGCAGCGTGCCCAAATTGAGAAGAATAGCGGCCAGATGTATGGCAACCACATGGTTGGCTTGTTAGGCCAGTCTTTTGTTCAATGATGGATTCGGCCACCACCACCGCAGGCATGCACACCAACAACCCGAAAAAATGATAGCCAGCCAGCATTGTCCATGGCAGAGCATCTGCAATTGCTAAGAACGGCGGAAAGAAGGGGGGATGGGGGGAGCGAGGGAGCTGCTTGCTCCTGGCGACAACAGACGGCGCACAACCACGAATCAGAAATTGCGCACAACAATTCATATTATATCTGGAATGTTGGCTTTCCTAATATCTAGAGTTCCTTTCTCTTTTGTCTTAAAAGGGCAGCGCACGCAGTCCGGATCCCTCGGCCACCTCTTGCGGACTATCCTAAAAGCACTACTCGTTTCTCCTTCCACTTTTATTCTTTACATTCCAAACCAGCACAGGCTTGTCTTGCCTCATCTAATCTAATCCATTCTAATTAGCTTTACCATTTATTGCCAGCGAACAAAGCAAGGATCGCTTCCAATTTTGTCAGATTCTGATTCACTCGGCTGCGCTGCTTGTTTGCATTGCCACGCTGATTCTGCCGGTTTAAGCTTGTCTGGCTTTGATGGCAGTCGCTTGCCAGCAAAGAGTAGCCTTTGTTTTGCTTCTGCACAAAATATCTTTTTATTACACGGTCATTCATCCACAGAAGCCCACTAGACACCGCCCGCCCGCCAGCCTGCACAAGCACGCACGCGTACACACAGACACCCTTTTGCGTCAAACCTTGTAAACAGCCTGGAAAACAATACTTGCTCTTTTTGGCCTTGTGATTTGCCTATCCCAAAAAGGACCTCTGAGTTGGGCCAGCGCAATACGAGTCCAGAGAAATTAAACGAGTCTTGGTCCGGCTTCCTTTTTTTGCCGTATACATTGCGCTTTTTGACATAGAAAAGCTGTTTTTATTTCTTGTTCTTTTTAACCTGTTTCGGAAACAGTCTCTACACATCCTGCGCGTCTTTCTACGCTCTACAGAGCTGGCAACAAAACCGCAAACGTAAACAGACAGCGTGCTATTTTTATATCGTGCTTTCCAGCAGCAACAAGCAGAGGCACTAATTACATCGGCAAAAAAGCATCGGCCATCCGCATGTACGACTATGTGCGAAGACAGCAGGAGCTCCAGCCAGGCATGTTTTTGTCGAGAACATTCCACTGGATGGAGCACGGTTCCCGAGAGCGGCAGCCCAGCTGGACCAGGGTGTATGCTCGCAACGCTTCTCACGATCCCCTGGCCCTGTCGTCGAGCAGCCTGTTCGCTGGTCCGCGCGCGGCATCCAAGCCTGCAAGCACTTTGGGAAGCGTGCTCCAGCGGTCTGCCGCCAGCCTGTCGCCCCACCGCGCGCTGCTGACGTTCAGACGGCATCGCCAGCACAGCGACGCTGCAGCGCGGCCGCCCAGCGGCTTTTCCGGGACGTTCATCCCACGCCGCCGTGGGTTCACAGCGCCGTCGGGCTCTCAGCCGCCAGTGTTTGCGACGCCAGCTCCGCCGAATCGCTCGGCGTATCCCAACCTGGACGGCGAGCCGGGCCAAGCGCCGGGGACTGAGAGACACAAAGAAGCCTTCCAGCCAATCACCGAGTCAGAGACCGAGCTTTGCCCCAGCATGCAGGCAATGAGCCCGCAAACAGGAACAGGAACAGGAGAAGGCGCGAGAGCGGCGGAGGTCCCTGTTTATGCGGCAGCAGACAGCGGCGCATCGATAATGCCTGGCTCTCCTTTTTTTAGTCCGCGCGCTGACGAGCAAAACACAGAAAAGGCCAACGATCTATCTTTTGCCAACCACCAGCCCTCTTCTGCTTCGCCTCAGCTTTTCTCTTCCTTTTCGCCCCCTCTTTCTCCCCATCCACGGACTATCTGCCACAGAGCACGGTCTCTCATGCACAGGGTTCGCAGCCTTAAACCAAACAGCGGCTACAACATCGACAACCGCCGCCAGAGGCAGCAGCAGCAACAGCAGCTCAAGAGACGTCAGCAGGATCAGCAAAATCAGCAACAAAGAAGCGGCGTGCCCCTAACAATAGCATCTGTGCTGTGCACCTTTGACAATGGCACATTACCCCGTAAAGCAAACAATCCAGTCATGCAGAGACACCCCGGTCCGCCGCCAAGAGCCGCTGCCGGCGGCGCAAGTAATAGCGGCACGCCTTCGCCACCCAAGGCGCAGCTATCCCCGCGCTGCCTTGTGAACGGCAGCTGTCAGCCAGGCCAGCGCCGGCTGCCGCGGTCGCCGCTCGCCAACCCGCTCCAGCTCGAGAACGACAGCGAGTCCGACCTCGAAAAGATTTTCAAGGAGCAGCCGCCACAGCCGAAGGCTAACGGTGCCGCCGATACCGCGCTCTCGGGAAGCATTGCAGCCTCGCCTATCGCCGTCGCCGCCGCCGACTCTTCCGAAGACGAGGACGCTGTCAAGTGCTTGTCCTGCACGCAGTACAAGGGCCACGAGTGGATAGTCAGCTGCGAGCGCAGCCACCAGCTGTGCTTTGGCTGTGTCCAGCGTCGAGTCCGCGACCTTTTGGCCGCAGGACCTGTGGGCGCGGTGCGCTGTCCAATCGCCAAGTGCTCTGCCGCCATTCCGTCGAGATATTTGCGCGCATGTCTGCCGCCCCAAAGACTGCAGCAGCTGTCGGCCAGCAGCAAGCGCACTGGCCGCGCCGTGCAGATGGTCCGGCGGTCCCTTGGCCTGCAAAGTCCCAGTCTCGGCAAAGCTAGCAAGCGCGGCAGCGTGCGACGTCCGGGGTCTGCGAACCGGAACGACGACGGATTTGATGCGCCGCTTATTTTGGAAGAGGATATTGATAACAGCAGGCCAGCTTCGTGTGTCGTCGACGAGCCTGTTGCTGGGCAGGCGCTGGCACAATCCATGGCCAATCTGGCTATTTCCAACAGCGAGTCCCGCCGCAGCTATGTCCAGCGCTTTGCAGCAAGCATGCCTGTACTAGCCGAGTCATCTGGATCCGGAACCGGTACCGCATCTGCGTCGGACGCAAGCACCACGCCTCCTCTTATGAGCGAGCTCACGCATGTTGGGCATGCCAGCGTAGACAGCGTCGTCATGGCCGCGACGGTTGCCGCAGACAGCACTGTGTCGCTAAGTCCCGAGTCGGTGGGCTCTCGCTTGCGTCGCGTTCCCAAGGCCCAGGAGAATCTCGTTTCGCCAATCAACCAGGTCGACTACAGCAGTGGCTCGCAGACAACGAACAATGAGCAGGACTCGCCGCAGTCAATGGATAGCCCATTGTTCTCACAGCAGCAGCGGCTGACACAGCAGACACAGCCTCAATGCTTGAACGAGCCAGCGCATCACCCAGCATCCGCTCTGTATGACTATGCGAGCTATGAGCTGGACTCATACATGCAGACGCCACAGCAGATCCAGGCAGCATCGTTTGTGTCCTCCAGCAGCCCAATCTCGTGGCAACAGCCGCCTGCCGCAGTATCAGCAGCAGCAACAGCAGCTTCGCAGTTTGCAGGAGCCCACTATTCATCCAGAGCCAGCTCTGCATTCTACAGCAACACGCCGCCGCCTGTTCCGCCTCCTCTGCCGCTGCAGTTCAGGGCCTCTGCCACCTGGATCACGCCAGAGCAGCGCTACTCCGGATACACCGAGAACATGCTGCTTAATGCCACGCTGTTCGAGACAATCCGCCGCAAACCGTCGCCATCCAACGACGAAGGCAGCGAATTTAGCTTTAGCGAAGAACTGTTCTCGCCGCCGCTGCCCATGCCCCAGAGAATGCCCGTGCCGCAAATGACCTCGGCCGCTGCAACAGCTCCGACTCTTGTGGCAAACAAATCTTCGTCGCGCCCTGACGCTCGCGGCGAGGATGAAGACGAGGAAAATGCGCACGGTGTGTACATTCCGACATGGCGTCGGACCGAAGCGACAGACCTTGGCCGTCAGATGCCGCTGTGGGCAGGAGCCGAGTACGGCTCGCAGTCCGGCATGCTTTGCGAAGCAGCCGAGCTCAATTTTGATCTTTACGAGACATTGCATAGGCGGCGGTGATAGATTGCCGCGTTCTATTTGTTCCGTCTGCCCTTTCCACTGTATTTTTTTTTCTGTTTTTTGGCTGCCTTTTGAAGGACCTTGAGCAAACCGTTGTTAGCTCTGCTCAAGCACAAACTTTCACTTTGTCAAGCTCCATTTCTTGTCTTTTTGCATTCAGCATATTTTTTTCACACTAGTTTTTTTTAAACATAGGTATATTTTACAAACAAAAGAACAAACAAAAAAAAAACAAACAAACAAAATCGCCAGAAGCAGGCAGAATAAGAGATGGGCATAAAGAAACTAAATATTGGTTCAGATGGCGTATCTGATAGATGAGTTTTTGCGCAAGCGGAACAAACCACGTTCAGAAGGCCGCTCTCGCTCAAGCGACTTTTTGGCATTTGATGACTTGAAATACCCGGCATCTTCGTCGCTCGAGGCATCCACAGCGGTATCTTCGACATATGTAGGCGAAGCAGGCGAGCGCGGGTGACCAACAGAGCCGGACGAGTTCTGGCGCTTCTTGGAACCCAGGGCTAAGCTTGGCAGATCTGCAATTGGCGGCGACGCTAGCTCGCTGGTCAACGAGATCTGCAGACCAGAGAGCTCGTCAACGGGTGTGTTGGCACTGGTCATCGCTGGAGAAAGCATCTGCAGCTGAGGGCTGCTGCGATTCAGGTTTACTGCAGAGGCAGAAGCGGACATTATCAGAGACATGGACAACTTGCCGGCAATGTTCTCGGTAGGCATTGGTGCCGATGGTAGCGGCGGCGGACTAGTCGGCGGCATGGGTGGAACTGGCGCCGTTGTTGCGCCAGGCATTCGGTCGCCATTTTCCTCGCTGTTTCCGCGCGACGACGCGGCAGTTCTGGTCTCCAGGCTTTGCATGCTGGACATTGTCGTGTGCCGAGTCGACCTCTTTGACTGTCTAGACGACTGCTGGCTGCCAGGCTGTTGCTCCTTTGAAGTAGGCGAGTCCTGGCTAGTGGCCGCATTGGCTTGGCTGACCAGCACAAGCATGGGTGACCCCCTCTGTACGGGATGTACGTCGCAGTACCTCGGCGGCAGAGAGTTGACAATGGCCGCGCAGACATCAAGAGGCAGAGGCTGTGGCACCTGCGTCCTTTCGACTCCTTTCTCCGAAGACCGGTGCGATGGCGGCCGTGTGCTTGCGGCATTGCTCCCGCCACTGACTATGCTGGCAGCATCGTTGTCTATGGAAAGCCGCTCGAGGTTGCTTATTGAGCCTCGTCTTTTCATAATTCGCGCTGCGCGGGACTGGCTATACGTCATCATCTGCACGGGGATGTCGACATGCACAGACCGATCGCTTGACAGCCAGCTCGGAACAAGCACCTCGAGACGAATAAAGTGCGAAAAGTCCAAGTGCTCGCTGCTTAGATGGCCGCAAGGCGCCAGGGGAATAGATAGCGTTACAACTTCGCTCGAGACTGCCTCTCCATCGGGCGCTTTAGACTCTACAATAAAAATAAAACAGCAAAGCATCCATGCATTTTTTAGCAAACCGAGCAATTGACAATTATTTTCTATTGCGAGCATGCGGAGTTTACGGAATAAAAGCGAGCTGCATCTAAAAAACTTTTGCAAGTCATTTGGTATTTAGAGTAAAACAAAGCAAGCAGAAAAATGGCTCATTCTTTTGTTATTTTTCTTTCTCTTTCTCGCTTCCTTGCCTGTCTGTTCTTTCTGGAGCTTTGTTGCCTGTGCAGACGATCTACCATACATTGTGTCCAGCATAAATTCCTCAGAAAGCAAGAAGCGGCGCTGGTGGCAAAGTTAAAACCGAGCAGTAAATAAAAAAGACGCACATCGAAGCAGGTCGCCAGCCTGTATTCATTATGCATAAGAAATAAAACCACTTGCGAATGCATTTAGCAGCATTCACGCGAAAGGAAGTGATGAGCGGCCGTGCAAAGAGCAGACGCGCAAAAAAGAAGCCATGTTCAGCTAAATAGAAAATACAGGTGCTCTTTGTGCCTGTGTCCAAGTGACGTATAATGAATGCATTCAAATAAATAGAACAGGCACTCAATAGACAAAGGCAATGTGTGCATCTGCGTGTGTTGCGTGTGTGGATGTGGATGTGGATGTGGGTGGGTGTGCTGTAGCAGAACAGAAATAAACAGGGAAAGGTGGAGGCGAGAAGACAAAGACAGAATAGCAGCGTCACAATGCCAAAAATGCCAAAGCACTCTTTTTGGATAGACTTACCGGTGCCCTTTTTGCCAAGAATGTCATCGTTCAAAAAAAAGTTGTAGACCGAGGAGCGCACAACCTCGCTGTGCGCTATCTCGCGATCAATAGACCAGATCGGATGGGAGAACGATAGCTTTGGATCCTGTCTGCACACGGTGCGCTCAAACAGCCGAGCGATAACTTTGGTCCAGCCGACCGACGCTAGCTCCTTGATCGAGAGCTCGATCCTGACCTTGGATCCAGGGATCACCTGGTGGCCGCGGATGGCCGCTCGAAGCTCAATGGCAGGTTTTCCCTTCTTGCCCTTCTTCTCGAAGCAGAGCGTCTCGACGACCAGCAGCGGATCAGGGCTGATCAGGCGCGTCACAATGGGCGTGAAGAACAGCTCCTTCTGAACCGTAGCCACGACCTGCTCGCCGCCGCCATCGCGAGGCGCTACCAGCTTTCCCTCAAGCTTGTACAAAAACTCGAATTCCGGCTGGTGGTTGGTCTGTGGATAGTTGAGATACGGCATCACGCAGGAAAAGTTGAATACGTGGATTCCGTCGCTTAGAACCGTCGATACGGCCGTGCCCTTGCGCACCGCCTTCCACACAACCAAATTCGCAGATAGCAGCTGCGTCTTAAAGGCCTTTGTTGTGTTTTTAGGCGACAGGACCACGCGCTCGCTGGCCAGCATCTCCAGCACTATCTGCGATGCCGGTATGGGCCGAGACACCTGGATGGCAAGGACGCCGGAGAACTGCTCGCCAGGGCGGATGGGCTGCTCGATTCCGTTTCCGGCCGAGGTCGTGAGCTTAAACAGCGATATGTGGCTGGAGGACATTGCGGACGAAGGGCTGTTGTGGGCCTTGTGGTGTCGCACAAGTATATCTGGCGAGCTAACAAATGTCGAAAGAGGACGCGATCTGCCTAGATGGGACATGTCGATTAGTTGATAGACAGGGAAAGCCGTGTGTATGTGAAATAACGAAGGAATGTGGATAACAAAGTAGCGCCAGTAGTAGACTTGACGATGCAGCACAGGTCTGTATTAAGGCCAAGGAATAAATAATATCAATAATAATAATAAATATAATAAATATAATAAATATAATGGTGGAGGTGGTCGCAATAACAAGGAATCAACGTGGACAGCAAAAGAAAAAAATCTCAACAAAAATAAAAAACAAACTGCAACATCTAAAGCAACAGAGCGTCGCTGCGCACTGGCAAGTATTTGTACGTTGATGCAGCAGCAGGAGCGACGGCCAGCGTCGTGCGTGTATTTGTCTGCAGTTAGCAAATCTGGGTCTTCAGGGTGACAAAGAAAGGCAAAGGGATGGCAAGGCAAACTGGGAAAGAATTGGCACTGCTTTTTTCGGCCCTCTAGGTTCGCTCACTTACTTGCTTGTTTGAATGACGTTTGTTTATATGTTTATTGTCTTTTCAAAACCAGCTTTTAAACAGCTGTTTCTGCCACCGAGAAAGAACAAATACCGAAAAGGACCCCACAGGGAACAAACTTTGATGACCCTTCTGCAGCCAGATGAACTCGATTTACCAAAACAAAAAGAAGCAATAAAGGTACAGAAAGAAACAAAGCAAAAAATACAAATAAAAAATAGCAAGAAAGCCGGCTTAAAGGGGATGGAAAGAAAATAATAATAGAAGGTCAGTAAGTGAAAAGAGGTTTAATTAAACCAACAGAAAAATAAAACAGCCAGGAGGAGAAAAAAGGGCGGAAGCAAGAGCCGCCCTGTCTCTTATAAACATATCTGGAGAGACTATCATTGATTTTCAAGAGCTTCGCTCAGCGACACAACCAAAAAAGCTATTCCCTCATGACGTGTATTGCGCACTCGCTCATAATCGGCGCATCCTAGCAAACAGAAGCGCGGCTTATCGAGTACAAAACCATATTTTCGCATCTTTTTCCAGCAATCAATTCGACATCGCCAGGTTGTGCAGCTAGCGCTAAAACAAACTCATCTTGCAAAAAATGAGAAACTGCTTTTCTGTGTGTGCGTGTTCCAAAACGAGAAAGACCGATGAAAGAACAGGGAGCAATGTGTGTGTGTGCCTTTTTTACTTTACAGCGATGATCGACAAGCACCCAGCTGTATAATTCGTCTTTTTCTGGTCTGAGCATTGAAAACCATCGAATCACATTGGTTTTTACTTCCTGCTTGCATCTGCTTTCCTCTTTGGGCGTCTGCATCACAGAATATTCCTCGTTTGAGCTGGCAGAGAGCAGCCGTCGGTATTTTTTCTGGTTTCAAAAGCGAAATATGTTATTTGTTTATATTGCGCTTTATTGCGCTCTGCTACGCAAGCACCGTCGCAATCTCTGCAGAGCTGGAGTGGATTTGGCATTCAAAGCCGACGGCTGGCTTTAGGAATAAAAGCCCCTTGCCTGCTTTTCCATTCCTTCTTTTCTCCCCCCATTTTAAATGCAATGAGACATCTTAACAGCTTGCTTCAGCAAGGATTGGCGCCCTATTTTGATGTGTAGGCCGTTGGTTGGCAGAAATCGCATTTTATTTCACAGTGCTGAGCCTGCTTTCAAGTTCTCTGTCTGAGAAACGCAGAAACAAACGGGCTGCGTTTGGAAACATCAAAATCTTCACTGGCGCTGTGCATTTTAATTTTACACTAGCCGCAGCTACTGTGCATGCACAGATGCAAGTCCAAATAATGACCATGGAAGCACAGTTTGTGACAGCTCCGCCGCATACCTCTTTTTTATTTGCATCTATGCATGGGTAATCAGGCACTGTATGTTGTGTATATATTGTAAAATAATGCATGTCTAAGCGCTTATCTCTCTAACAGACAAGCGCCTGGTTGTCAAAACCTCGCTGCATAAAAATAAAATACATGTGAAAATCGCAAGCAAAAGGAATATGAAGCAAGCTGTTTGACAATGATGAGGAAAAATGCCCATTGATCAATACTGTCGGGATCTCCCGCGTACCCATGACCTTGCTGAACCGTGCTTTTTTTTAGTTGTTGCCAGGTTGGTTTCCTTTTGTTTATTTTACCCATGCATCACATGTGTCCATTTCGAGGCCTGCATGCCGATTTTAGAAACAAGCTGTCTTGGATGAAAGAGCGGCTCGGCAATTAACAGCCCTGTGGGCCGCGTTTGCAGATTTATGCTGCTACCACTTGAAAAAAAGCAAGTGTTGCGCTTGCATATACGTGCTTAGGCCATGCTCCATACCACAGGCACGCTTCATGTGAAAGAAAAGAGCCATATTGATTGACCAACTACGACGCAATATAGGCATATACAAGAAAAAAACTCTTACTCGCAACGAAACACTAGCCAAACATCTTTTCAACGCTCTCAAAATCCGAAGACTCGCTTCCGTTGTCCGCTTCGTCGTGGCTGCTATCTTCATCTTCATCGATGCAGTTGCCATTAGCAGCGCTGTCGCTTAACAATTCGCCAGCTTTCGCGCCCGGGCCAGCGGTGATCGGTCGGTACCGGCCCTTGGTTGGCGTTTCGTCGACCCAGCGACGTTTCTTTTCGCGCTCAGCTAACCGCCGCATAAGCTCCGACACCGGCGTGCCATGCTCGTCGATGAGCGATCTGCGGTAGATATCGCCGAGTCGTCGCGGCGTTATCTCGGTATTCGGGTCGGCGTCTTGGAGCTTGCTGCGACTGGCGCCTGTAAGCGGCGTGTCAAACTCCACTTCGTCGTCGTCAACAATAAAGCTCGACAGATCCCTGTCCATGCTGTCGTCGTCGCACTCATCGTCGCTGATATCTGGAGCGCGTCTCCTGCCGCTGCCGCCATTATCCTCGTCATCGTCGCTATTGCCAATATCGGCTTCGCCATCTATAAACATGTTCGGGACGCGCTTGTGTCGAGAGGGAGCTGGCGGCCGACGCAGCCTCTTGCGCGTCTTCTCTGCCCTTCGTGCAGACGGTGTAGCTGGAGCTTGTGCTGGTGACTCAATAATGTGGATCAGCTCCGGCTGCGCCTCTGGTGCACTTTCACCGGTCTTTTGGAGGCCGCGTAAAAGCCGCCCTGCGCCTCTGCGCACTGGGGGAGAAAGCGGAGAAGTCATTTCATCTTGCACGGACAAGCATTGTGCAGACCGCGTCTCTGCAGAAACAGAAAAATCGCTAGGATGAGCCGGCGCTTTATACCGTCGCATAGGAAGCGGAGAGGACGACATGAGATCTTGGTCCATGTTTCTAAGGGCCTTCCTACTGGGCGACGCCGTTGCTAGCAATGCCCTGTCTATCTCCTTCGCAGGCTGCTTAATAGACTCGGGGCTTGCGAGATCTGGCGTTTCGCCAACAGCCCTTCCATCGGCCTCGTCGTCTGTAAGAACCAAGATTTCATCGCAGTCGATATCGAAATTTAGCAGCGCATTTTCCAGATCATCGTCGTCATCGATGACATGGACCAGCTGCTCTTTTGGCACATCAAGCATCTGTCTCTGGGAGCACATACCGTTCTGAGTTCGCTCGTCCCCTGTCTGTGGCAGCGGTGCCAGTAGCTCCTTGTCATGTACAGGCGGGCTCTCTGGGATCGGCTGCGTCGGCGGAGAGCAAACCTGCATGTCGGTCAGCGAGCAAACGTCCCAGCCACTGGCCTCGGCCAAAATGTCCTCTTGCAGGGCTTCCTCGGCGTCGCTATCGGCACATAGCTGCCGAGCCAATGACGCCGAATTCATGTCCACCGAAACCACAGACATGTCTGCCCGGTCTATACGGTCAGGCTTATCAAAGTCGTCAAGCTCCGACGCAGGAGAAAGCGAGCGCTCTAGTTGATCCTGGCTTGGGGGCAGCATGTTTTCGTCGTAGAGCTTCTCAAGGGTGCCAGGTTGCCCGATATTCGCAAAGGCAGGCGGACGAGCCGGCTCTTGGCAGATATCTTCACGAGTATCCATGCTCTCAGAGACCTCTGCTACGGCGCATAGCTCGATATCGATGCCTCGTGCCTTGGCCTGGTCCAAAAGCACATGGTCCACGGTGTCCATGGACCAGTCAAACGTCCGCTTGACCTTTCCGCTGCGGATAAGCTTGTCGATGGCGTCAAAAAGATTGCTCTGAGCAGACTGCCGACGCCTTGACGTGTATGTTTCCGACGAGTTGCTACCAATACCTGCTTGGTCCGCGGCGGAAAGACAAGGCCTGTCTCCTAGCTTAGCGGGCCCGGGCGCCTTGGCCGGCGATGCCTTGCCAAAAAGGAACTCGTCTTCCAGTGGAGACGAGTCTATAGAAAGCCCGCCAGAATATGCCGGCGCGTTTTCTGTGCTCTTCGCGGTTGTGCTCGCTCCCTTTTGGGCAAGCACGGAACCAATGTCCTGCAGATCACTGTCATCGTCGCTGACATCAAGGGTCTTTCGCACTTTCGCCGCCTCTGAAAAGACCGACTCCATGGCGGCCCTTGGCTTTCTGGACATGCGCGCAGCACGGCTCTTTGTAGTGCCTGCCAACCCACTGATAGCGTCTCTTTCTTTGGCGCGCAAGCTAACAGCGGCGCCAAAATCCCCTTGTTGTCTCTGCTCACCATCGTCAAGACGAAAAAGGCTTTTTCCGCTGGCAGCAGCTGGCCGGTCAGACACGAGCTCGTGGCTGAAGCGCGCTTGCTCGAGGGCAGCCATGATTCGGCGGTACGTCGCGGATCTTTTCGAATGCGAGAAGCGGCTGTACGGCGTCTCCAGCGATTGCCAGGCTATGCCGTGCCTGAGAAGCCGCGCGACCGTCTCGGACTCGTTGCTCTTGGACGCCTGCTCTTCACGCGCCTGCATTCGATCGACTATGGACACGGCCGACTTGAATCCGCCGCAGCCAGAGCCATTGCCTCCAAGAATGTCGTATTTTGTTGTGAGCCTCCAGAACTCGCCAAGGTCCTGCGGATCTATGCCCACAGACCGGGCTTCGGATCCTCTCTTGGCCCGACCTCGTTTGCTAGCAGCAGCAGCAGCCTCGGCCTCAGCAACATCGCCCCTAGTGATGTCCTCTTTGGTCAAGTGTATCTCTTGGCGCTCGGGCTGACCCTTTGGCAGAGTTGGTGGCAGCATCGGAGGACTGACGTCTGTCCTGAGAAACAGATCCTTTCCCGAGGCAATCTTAGACTGGACATTCTTGTACTCGCGCTGCGCCTTTTTGTACGTGTTTTCCTCGCGAGTATCCTTGGCCAAGAAGACCACCACCTTGCCGCGGCGCGCTCGACCTGTACGTCCAATGCGCTGAAGTAATCGGATCGGCGACGACGGCGCATCGTAGTTGATAATCAGATCGACCTCGCCAATGTCCAGCCCCTCTTCGCCGACGCATGTAGCCACGATCACATTGGTCGCGCCCTGGCGGAAACGGTCTAGCACAGCAAGCTGCTCCTTCTGCGTCTGGCCGCGAGCTGCAGAATCGACGCCCTCGATATCCAAGAGATCCTCGTCCAAGTCGTCTCCGCCGCTGCCGCTCGCCGCTTCTTGGCCAGACCAGCCACCGCCATACGCAATGCCGCCACGACCTCTGCCCCTGCCAGAGTATCGTTGGTTGCCGCGCCAAGCTCCTCTTTGGCCATTCCAGCGACCTCTCGGCGCCGGCTGTTCGCCAGAGGCACGCCTGTTCTGATTGCTTCCTGAGGTCTTGCTCTGCCCGATAAATGGCTCGCACTTGACCAGCGGCCGCATGCGGTTGAGAACAGCGACAATCTCGCTGACTGACCCGCGGTACTGCGAGAAAACAATGATTCTAGTCGACTCTGCTTGCGAGCCGTTGCTGCTGGAGCTTAGCTGGTCGAAATGCATGCGCACAATATCCATTAAGCGCTCTAGTTTAGGATGACCAAGGAACCCAGCGTGGGCGAGCGAAGCCGGCGTTTGCGGAGCACCAGAGATCATTGGAGTAGAAGAAGCGCCGCTGGCCTGCGGGGGCTTCTTGGACATGTTGAAAAAGCTGGACACGACGTCAGTTTTGACAGTGCTTGCAACTGGACGCGCTTGTGCTTGCGTTGTGTCGGTGCAGCTGCCGCTGCCGCTGCCGTTGCCATTGCCGTTGCTCGTTTGCAGCTTGCCATCGAGGGCGTCTACAAGCTGCCTGAACTCCCGAAATAGCGTTGCCCACTCCTTGCTGTCAACGCAGTCGACCTTGGCACGAGTCGAGGATCCCTTGTTCTCTTTGGCGCGCTTTACCTCTTGGTCCCACTGGTTAATAGCTGCCCACGCTGGTCGCAAGCCGTGCTCTGATAGAAGCTGCATTATATGCGACAGTGATATAAGGATGGTGAATTCGCCGATAACTCGTGGAGCGTCCATGCCACCGCTAAGCCCATGCATGGTGCGGCAGAAGCGATCGCGCTCTAATCGAATCTGGTAGCCAGAGATGCGCATCAGGTCCTGGGGCATGTTCATGGCCTTGCAGACGTTGGCAAGCAGGTTGGCGCTTCGCCGAATGACGGCTGCCAACGTCGTGCGTGCCGCAACCAGCCAAGGCGGCAGCTCGACCACCATTTCCTCGATGCGTCTTCCGTGGATATAGGGCACGACGTCCATCGATTCCTCTGTGCGAATAAATACATGAGAGACGTGGAGCTGGCGAACGATCTGATTCACAGCTTCCATGTTGGAGCCCGGGGTTGCGGTTAGCGACATCACTCGGAATGGCGCCGGCGGCGCTGGCTGCGCAGGATTGAACATGGGCAGGTCGTAGCCGTGGTGCAGCTTGTACAGCTGCGCGATGGACACGCCATACGCGTACTTTCCTGTTGCTCGATGGGCCTCGTCGATCACTAGCAAGACTATGCGTTTAGCGTTTTCTGTGCTCAAAATGCTCGTTCTAATGTCGTTTTGCAGGATCTGCGGCGTGGAGAAAACGAACCTTGCGGCAGACCAAAGCCTTTCGCGCGTCTTCGGCTGAGTGCTCCCGTTCATCTCGACGACGCAGTCTCCGTCAAACAAGTCGCGGCTGGTATGGGTCATAATTGCGCGTATCAATCCGCGGCAGGCGCCGATTTGCTGGGACACCAGGGGCTTTGTCGGCGCGAGAAAAATAGACAGCGAGTCTGGAAACCAGCGAGCATAGTTGGCCATGACAACCACGGCAATAAGCGTTTTTCCCATGCCGGTTGGCAGCGCGACTAGAGTGTTCTGGAACAGGCAGCGCTGGATGGCTCCCTGCTGGTATGCGCGTGCCGGCTGGCCGTTGAGAAGCGGATAGAAATATGTGCTCATGGCATTGCGGTCCATTCTGTGCAGCCTTTCAACTAGCGAGTTGTCGCCCTTATTATGAAAAACCAGCTCTTTAGCCCGGAACGGCGATTGCTTCTGGAACATAGACGGCGACTCTTTTGTTGAAGACAAGGAGTGCTGCTGTGGCTGCTGCAAAGAGGAATGCGCGCTTGCGGTTTGGCGCTTTTGCGGCGTGACCTCTGCTATCAGGGCGTCGCAGTCGCTGTCTATTTCTATCAGATCGATCTCGTCTTGTAGCTGCTGATCCATAGCCTCTGAGCGCGGGATTTTGCTAGCAGCGCCATTTGGAGAATCGCCCGATGAGCCAGCAGGCCGCTTGACAGGCACTAAAGACGCTGGCTGCTGAGGCGCGTGACCATTGCGCTTTCCAAACAGTGCATCGATCGTAAGCTGTCCTGGTTTGAGTACTGGAATATGCTTCTGCTGCGATGGCGGCTTTGGCTGCTGGTAAAAGCTCGACTTATTATTCGATCCATTGCTCGCATGTCTGCTGCTTTGCTGAACACCGTGGTTGGCTCTGCCGGGGAATCCCAATGAGCCCGTTGGACCTCTGCCAAAGGCCGGCTGCCGAGGGTTCTGGGCAGATCTTGAGCTGGCTTTTGCGGAAACTGGAGCTGGTGCTGGAACCTGCGGCTCATCTAGTATGTCGAGATCGTCCTTAAGGAGGTCTTCTAGCAGGCCGTCGTCGAGGTCGTCAAAGTTAAAGTCGTCAATGCCGTCGTTGTTTTCGCTGCTATCGATGCGCGTGCTCATTGTACAGGTTCAATTAGAACTGCATAGGCGAGGAAAAAGAAAAAGGGAAGCCGGCGCCGAATAAAAGAAAGAGCAATACAGAGCGGTAGATAAACAAACGAATATAGTTTCCAGAGATAGAAAAAGGTAAAGTATACTGTTTAAATTACTTGCGACCAGTGTCAAATTACAAAATATTGGTAGAAAAAAAGTACAATAAAATAATTTAGAAAACAAAAAACCCAAGTTGCTGCGCAGCCAAATAAAAAAAGGTGCAAAACGGGGAGATTTTGGATTTTTTCATCATAGTATTTTTTGGGCAATCAACTTGACCCAAGCACGTTCAATTACGCTCTAACATCCACAACTATTGACGTATAGAGCTGAGACGTGTTTTCGGGGTCTCCGCTTGCAGAATGCGGCACGGGCGATATCATGGTAGTCGGCATATGTGGCTCGCTGCTGTCAGCGGGCAAAACATTGCTGTCTTGGGCAAAAGATCCACCTGGCCTGGGAGAAGCGCAGAACATCTTGGTGCATGCAACCGACCCATTAGCCGTGCATCTGCACGTGTTGCAGGGCTGTTCCGGATGGTTCCAGATATTCTTGCCGCCATGCCGCTGCACACAGCTAAAGTATCCCTGCGTGAGCTCGCCGGTCGAGTCCGAATCGTCACTGCCCAGCTCCCCGTCGCCCTGCGGCATCGGCTGGATGGAAAACACGGCGTCGGCTGCATCGTTGAGCATTGCCGGGGGCAGACACTCGTAGACGACAGACGGGCAGGGCTGGACAAAGCATGCCTGGTCTACCTTTACCTCGACGCACTCAAAGTTGTTATAGCATCCGGCGGCCCTGCAGTCCTTTATTTCGTTCTGAGGCAGAGGCGCTAGACCCTTGCGCCCGTCGCTATCGCCTGTCGCCTCGCCGGCGCTTTTCCCAGCCGACGACGAATCAAATATCGTTTTGGAGCCAATGTATGTGCACAGAATAATAAGCAGAAAGAGGGACACTAGTGCAAACATTGCCTTGGCAGTTCTTTCGAGCATCGCCGAGTGATGATAACGCTGCGGTTGCTGCTGCTGGAAAGGACCGATAGAAGAAGCGTTGTGCTGGCCGTCATCGTTGATATGCACAACCAGCTTTTCGCGGCTGCTATCGTGCTCGTTGCTGCTAAAGGCGCTCATGTTTTGCGTAGCCCGCGAACTTGTTTTTGCTTGGAAGAATATAGCCAAGAAGAGAAAAAAGGTTGGCTGCAAATAAAAAAACAAACCAAGTAGTTTAATATTTGAACTAGCACTGAAAATGAGGGAGCGGAAAAAAAAGTAGAGAAAAAATGGTGTTTATGAAAAATCTAGAAAAAAATTATAGCCTACAGACGCCTCTTTTATAGAGAATTCCGCCCATAGCGGACGCTTTATTTGCCAACGGTCAAAAGACCCTCTTTGGCATTTATTTGTGCGAGCAAAGCACAGGCTTTTTTTTTTGCTTTGCAGCCAAAAGAACAAAAGCTACATTTTTCCTTCCTTTGCCTGTGACGTCACTTTCTTTGTGCTTTTTTTTCCTCCTCTAGTGCGCAATTAGCGCCAGCCGTAAATCAAGCATCGGCTACCGCAAGATTAAAGAGCGTGGGAAACTCTTGCCTGTTTATTCGACAGCAATAGGCCGTTTGCTTTTGCTCGAAACAGAAAAGCACCTCCATGTTTTGCTTGCCTTGAAGCCATATTGCATTCTTTTTTGTCTCTTTGAAGCCATGACTATAGCCAGAATCCCTAGTGTCACTGTCGGCTGGTCTCGCGCCTTTGGCAGCACACGACAGCTGCTCAAGGGCACAGACACCGCAGCGAAATCACCCTTCTTCCCTGCCTCCTCGTCATTCGTGCGAATAGTCGAGGTAGGGCCGCGCGACGGTCTGCAGAACGAGAAGAAGCTTATTCCTACGGAGACCAAAGTGGCGCTGATAAACAAGCTGTCGGACGCGGGGCTTTCGGTGGTCGAGGCAACGTCGTTTGTGTCGCCCAAATGGGTGCCGCAGATGGGCGATGCCAAGCAGGTGATGGCGCAGATAACCAGGAAGCCAGGCGTCTCCTACCCTGTGCTCACGCCCAACGTCAAGGGACTCGAGGCCGCAATTGCCGCTGGCGCCGAAGAAGTGGCGATATTTGGCGCGGCGTCGGAATCCTTCAGCAGGAAAAACATCAATTGCTCGATATCCGAGAGCATCAAGCGGTTCGCCGATGTCGCCGAGCAGGCCAAGGCCGCTGGGCTGCGTATAAGGGGATATGTGTCTTGTGTCGCCGGCTGTCCCTACGAGGGCCGGATTGAACCGCGGGCTGTGGCAGATGTGGCAAAGGACCTGGTCGACATGGGCTGCTATGAGATATCGCTGGGAGACACCATTGGCGTAGGTCGGCCCCGCGAGATCCAGGCGATGCTGGAGGTCGTGGCTAAGGCTGTTTCTGTGAACCAGCTGGCGATCCACTGCCACGACACGTACGGCCAGGCCCTGGCCAACATCTACGCGGCGCTGCAGTTCGGCGTGCGCGTTGTCGACTCTTCGGTGGCCGGTCTGGGCGGCTGCCCCTACGCAAAGGGCGCGACGGGGAATGTGGCCACCGAGGACGTCGTTTATATGCTGGAGGGAAACGGCTTTGAGACCGGCGTCGATCTCGAAAGACTTGCGCACACGGGCCAGTGGATTTCGAGCGAGCTGGGCCGTCCGACGGGCTCTCGCGTGGCCCGCGCCCTGCTGTCCAAGGAAAAGCAGGCAAAGGAATAAATAAAAAGCGGGCGCTTTTCTATCTGTGCGCTTTCTACACCTGAAAAGAGATCCAAAGAAAAAATGCACGTGTCTCCTGCTCCATCTTTATTTAGGAAATTAGCGAGTGGAGAAGCGATAGAAAAATGCAAAAATATCCTTTTCTGCTTTTCTGCGTCCATTTTTTTCTATTTTTGTCCTTCTTTTGGTCCCCCCTTTTCCTTGATAGCGTCTTTATTATTATTATTGTTGTTGTTTCGTTTAAAATTGCCTGCTACCACTTGCTTTTTCCATACCGATTTCGAGTCGAGTCTTTTCTTCTTGCTATTCTCGTCTATAAGCAGTTTGTCGCACAGTTGTAAATTCGCATATATTTGAAATGGGCGCGGGCCAAAGCAGGAACAGAATCACAGACCAGGACAAGGCTATCCTAGACATGAAGGTGCAAAGAGACAAGCTCAAGATGTACCAAAAGAAGGTATGCGCTATTCGCAAGCATAGTGAATTTTGTAAGCCAAAGAAACAAGGCGCTCGCAAGCTCTTCGTTTTTTTTTGGCTGCTGCCCAATTGCTGCTATAATAATGGAGCTACAGGGTCTGCGTATGTAAATGCTTGCATCATTCCATTGCTGCCTCTGCTATCCTGTGCGCTATTTTTCACTCCTAAAGAAACCCAACAATTATTTTTTATCTTGTGCTCAGACGTAGGTCCAGGTCGTGCTTGATAGAGAGGATGCACTTGCCAGATCGCTGCTCTTGAAGGGCGATAAGAAGCGGGCGTTACTGGCGCTCAGGCGACGCAAATACCAAGAGCAAATGATTCAGAAAACAGACGACCAGCTATTCAATCTGCAGAACCTAATGGAGACAATAGAGTTTTCGCTTGTGCAGAAGGACATTTTGTTCGGGATAGAGCAGGGAAACAAGGTTTTGACCCAGCTCAACAAAGAGATGCGTCTGGAGGACATAGAACGGCTGGCTGAAGACACGGCTGAAGCCATTGCATACCAGAACGAGGTGTCTGAGCTGCTGCGGAACAACATGACTGCGGAAGACGAGGAGTCGGTGCTCAGGGAGCTCGAGGAGCTAGAGTGCCAGGAGGCAGACAATATGAAGCTCAAGCTACCGCATGCGCCGGCGCACCGCCTGCCAGAACACGTTGCTGCGGAGCAGCATATCGAAGAAAATGAGCACGAAGAGGACGAGCATGCCAGCAGTGAACGCTCGCGCAACGAGCCGCTTCTTGCATGAACCAGCTGGTACCAGCTGCCACTTGCCATTCTATGAGGAGAAACCCCTAGATAAACGAGGTGTTTGTTTTCGCTTCACCCTTTTTTTTCTCAATGGATTTTTTCACTTGTACTTTTATTAACAAAGGGCTATAAAAAAACTTTGCATTTGCCTACTTGGATCACCGGGCTTTGGAATATAATTAAGGCTGGCTGCTATTTTTTGGTATAGGTGTATTGATATAAACATTGGTATAAACAGAAAAGACGCGCCGGAGCGCTAGAACAATGGCAGTGCAGAGGCAATATATGAGAGCGGCCAGTCACTTGTTCAAGGAGACAATCACGCAGCGCCCATTGTCCAAGCAAAAACTCAGCAGGCTCACCCCATCTTTAATATATCCACTGCAACATGACCCATCCAGTCCCTTTTTTAGCTTGCTTGCCAATCGACTGAAGACAAGCACATTATTTCTATACAGTTAGGCGCGCTTGGGACAGCCCGTTGCCACGAAGAGAAGCAATAGTCGTGATTGCAGCGTGGTCGAGTCAAATGATCTCCTCCCCAACGCTCGTCTACTGGTTCGACGGCAAGTCCTGCTCAGCAGCGACGTCCGGGTATGCGTAGCCTCTGGGATGCAGCGCGGGTTTCTCAAAGGCAGCTTCACCCAGCCTCCACCGGCTCACGACGGGCGACAGCGGACTCGTGGAGTCGATCTCGACGTAGCTCGGAAGAACATCTAGTGTAGCCACCGGCTCAGGGAACAGCCCATCCACGTCGCCGACGGCATCGACAGCCGCAGCATTTACTTGCGCCAGCGCGGCTTCAGATGCAAGCGAGCCGGCGAGCAAAGTCAACTGAGGCGCCGATGCCACGCGCGGAAGCACCATGACGTCTTGGGCATCAGAGTCCGAGACAAGGTTTATCGAGGGCGCCGGACGCGCAATGTGGTCACGATGGCGCATCTGCTGCTCGACCCGCAGGGGAGACGCGACGACGCCGATCTCCAGGGCCTCGTCGTAGCTCGGCGGATGTCTGCTGTAGCCCGCGTACGGCGGCGGCGGCGGATACGGCACGTCGTTGATTATCGACCAGGCGCCGCGCGTGTATTTTGGCGGCGCCGGTCTGCCCATGGCCGCCATTGCGCGGGTAAACGACTTGTAGATAAGCGAGCCGAAGCCAGCGCCGGAAGACGAGGACGATGGCGACGACATCCAGTTGGCGCTGCTGCGTGTGGTCGTGCGGTGCAGCTGCTGTTGCTGCTGCTCGCTGTTGATGGCCGCCATCTCCAT
This sequence comes from Coemansia sp. RSA 2599, assembly GCA_027575335.1. Lineage (NCBI taxonomy): Eukaryota > Fungi > Kickxellomycota > Kickxellomycetes > Kickxellales > Kickxellaceae > Coemansia > Coemansia sp. RSA 2599. Next base: position 2,763 of record JANBOW010000007.1, on the reverse strand, counting down.
GTAGCCCATAGGCGGCATGTGCATCACAGAGTCGAAAGTGGCCATTTTGATAATATTTTATGCGCTTCTCTGGGGCTGTATAAATTGACTAGAGAAGAGATGTTTGTGGGCCAAGCAAGAGTGAATATGAAAGCGAGAAAATGCTATGTCTCGATGTTTTTACAGGAAAATACAGGGAATCAAGTTTAGAGGCAGAATGCGAGTTTCTGCTGATGCTGGCTAAAGGAAATGGCTGGAGAAGCAAGAAAAAAAGGGCCGTCAGCGATATTCAGCAAGTGTAAATGTATTTGGAGTTTGCTTGGAGCTTGCAGAGCAAATCAATTAGGCAGAAGTATGTGGTGAGTGATTTAATGCACAGAAGAAATAACAAAAATAAAAAGAAAAGGGCCGAAGGAAATGCCTTCTACATGGAATAAATATGACTGTGGAAACAATGGAGAGAGAGTAGGAATGAGAGGAAGCTTTTGTTGAGCAAGAGAAAAAGGACGAGAAATAAGTAGACTGGGCGCGAGACTGCCGCTCTTCTATTTATATTCCAGCTGCCTTTTGATGTCATGGATCTCGCCCCGGACTAGCCTTGTAAGCATTTGGCACGCCCTCTGCCTCTGCGCCTCGGGACTATATTGTGTAGAAAAAGGTGCATTGTACGGATGGGCGATATTCCCTTTAAAAGCGTATTACCGCAAAGCCTGCATTTCTAAAGGTTGCGGACATGGCTAATGCTGAATACCGCAACGCAGAAAAGGCCATTTCTTTCTGCCAGCTCTCATTCTCCCTCGCTTTGAGTGCCAGAGAAAGCACAAATCAAGGGGGGCAAGCGTGCTGTTGTGCTGGCCAGGCTCGATCAGTACCAGCGGATGATTTAAATGCACCGCTTTTTTTGCTGCTTTTGCGGAATTGCGCCGTCCATTGGTTTCTGCTTAGCCCCTTTATTTTTTGCATCATCGTTATCCCAACATTTAAACGCACTGCTGGGACTTTTCGCTCCTGATTGGCACGTATAATCCCTTCTCCTTGGCCCCCCTCAAAAAGGAGAGGCAGGCTAAGTGACTCGCGGATCGATTAGACGGCGGCTGCCAACGAGAAATAAAAGAAGAGAGAAATCAAGCTTGATTGAGCTCGGTGCGATAGAAAGAAATCAAGACCATCGTCGACTCTCCTCTCCTGCTACAGCAGCGGCAGATCTAGCTATATCGATGGAATGCCACTAGCACGCTGGTTGGCATGCCGTGTAATGGCCATTTGCTTATTCTGAATCGCCATTGTCGCTTTGTATCTCTGCGCATGGCTCAAATGAAACACCCCTCCTCTATGGTCATGTCCGCCGGACAGTCAGGTAAAATAGGGCGTTTATTTGGCTTTTAATTCTAGGCACATAGGCGACAATTGGTTTGTTTATATTGCATTGGATCCAGCTGCCGATGTGACGCATTGCCATCTCTTTCACGCCCATGTTTTCTACTCTATATAAAAACACAGGGGCAAAGAAAGCAGACATATGAAAGCAGCAAAGAGAAGCAGCTCTGGCAGAAGGAAGCGACGGGCTTTTGGCATTGACGCAGGGAAGATAATCGCATGTCGGATTGCCACACGCGCCGCGCAAATGCCACTATTGCGCCCGTGTTTTAGATCCTGTCTCAGATAGACACAGTTCCAATCGTTTTGGGCTTTTTTTTCTCGCTTTTTAGCTTGCGGAATTCAACTTTTGCGGAATTCCCTTTGCTTTGCTTTGCTTTGCTTTGATCCAGTGCGTCGCCAAGGAGAGGCTTCTGAAATCATCGGTTTCAAGTCCCGAAAGCAAAGCACAAGAGGAGCAGTGGCTCCAGTAGAAGTTTGTAGCTAAATAAAACAGGCAGTAAAAACACAAGACATTTTATTGTCATATACTAGAGTGGAATGGAATAGAAAAGGAGTATCGCACAAAACCAAGAGCCTCTGACGAGCATACGGCTCACACAGCAGCGGTGGTGCTTGGAGATGGCTCCAAACCGGCATTGTCGCCACGTCTCTGAGACGCCAGCTGCTTGTTCTTTTTTTGCTTCAGCCAGTCTAGATACGCCTCCGAATGCTTCGCGGCCTTGGTCAAGCTGCGACACACTGGCGCCGTGGCAAACCATTTGATTTTTCCATCGGCTGACGGAAACAAATCAACAACCTCTTTGGGAAGCTGGGCAACCGTTGACGGATCGATGTGCGGCAGCGGCGCAATCTTGCTGGCACTGGCCTGCTGCTGCTGCTGGTGGAGCTGGTGGAGTTGCTGTTGCTGCTGGTGGAGCCGGTGGAGTTGCTGTTGCTGCAGCGCCTGTGCTGCCGCTATTCCGCCCTGGTTGCGGGTCCCCAGCAGCTGGGCCGGTGTGAAGGTGGGCTGGCCGTTCATGGTATGCGGGCCGCCTGAGCCGTTGATTGATCCGTACCTAGCCGCCGCAGCAATGTTCGGCTTTTGCTGTTGGAAGGCTGGCCTCAGGGGACCGCCATACGGGGATGCCGCAGACGACGACTGTCGGCGGGTCACTGCTGGCGCTGGCTTGGCAGGCGTCCGCCCCTGAGCGATTGCGGCCACCGCTGCTGCATCTTCCATTGCGCGCTGCTCAATCAGCTGCTTGTTCTTCGGCGGCCTTCCTCGGCGCCTGGGAGGCTGGATTACAGAAGCTGTGGGGCTAGCCATTGGCGAGTGTGCACCTGTATGGCCAGAAATGGACCCCGGGGAAAGCACTGGGTTGCCGGATACTGGCTGTATTTGCTGTTGCTGCTGCTGCTGCTGCT